>APFE030772800.1:0-21959 GCA_000404065.3 Pinus taeda | reverse complement strand
GGATCACGATATGGTAGGTGGACCCAGTGGCTGTGGGTCCAGGTGATTTAACAAATGGAGCGATAACATTAGAATGAAATAACATAACGTCCAAACATTGGTTACTCGAACTCCCGTCATTAATATGTTTCCTAATGTTTTGATATTTAGGAAATAATCACTTCAACATCTCAAACTTTCACATTTCTACTTACCCTTCTAATCCTAACATTTTTACTTATCCTTTCAGAGTGCATTTAAAATAGCAACCCAATATTTTCTTTTTATGAAAAATCCATCTCTATACCTTATTCCCTCCATTGGCTTAGATTAAACTATTGAGCCAATTTATTTTCTACCTATGAGAATCAATTGAAAGCAAATTCAATTATGATGCAACTGCATAATTGGATAAAATAACCTAGTGTGGCATCTAAACAAACTACACACAAATATTGTTTTTCGAACTGAATTTAGAACAAAGTAGTGACATTTAGATTTGCAACACTTTCAAAGATGATTTATTTTTGTTTTTTGTCTACCTAACGCTTTATTTTTTCTTTCAATTTTTAGGGCATTTACCCTAACATTTTCTTTGATATGGACATATTTATCAAAATATTTTCCTAACACTTTTTATTCAATATTCTTTTTGTGCACATCCTATTTTAACATTTTGTAAATATATTTTCATTTTTTGTCTAATTTATTCTAACTTATCAAAACCAAAAAATGATACAACAAAATCCACCCTCAAAAACCGCATCTTGGAAGAGCTGCACTCCTCTCCAGTGGTAGTACACTTGGGATTTTAGAATACTTATGCATGAGCACATCATTCTTTATTTTGGACCAAACTAAAGCACACGATTCTTACTTTTGTAGCTGAATTCGAATTATGCCAGTGCAACAAAGGGGAAACGATCAAGATACCAGGAACCTTACAACCCTTATCACTCCTTTCTTTTGTCTGGACAGATGTTTGCATGGATTTCATTACAGGTCTCCCAAAGTCAAGTAACAAATTAGTCATCATGGTGGTTGTTGACGTACTTTCCAAATATGCTCATTTTTGCACTCTACCACACCCATTTACCCCAACATTGGTGGCTTAGGTTTTCATGTACCAAATATTCAAACTGCATGGCATGCCGACTTCCATTGTGTCTGACCAAGACCCAACTTTCACCATTAGTTTTTGGCAGGAACTTTTCAAGCTACAAGGCACACAACTCTAACCGAGTACAACTTATCATCCCCAAACTGATGGTCAAACATAAGCAATCAACAAATATTTGGAGACCTGTCTACGATGCTTGACTTCAGATAAGCAACATCAATGGGTACAATGGATTCCTTTAGTTGAATGGTGGTATAATAATAACTATCATGAAGCCACCAAGATAACACCATATGAGGCAGTGTATTACCAACTCCCACCTTCACCAACTTCTTATATCCCTGTATCTTCCAAAGTATAAGTAGTTGATTAGCTCCTGCAGAACTTTGCTGCCATGATCGCTCATCTCAAAGATAATCTACATCAAGCTCATAATTGAATGAAGCAATAAGCCAACCGACATTGTTGAAAGAGGTCATTTAAAGTAGGTAACCAGGTGTTCCTGCCACTCCAACCTTATAATTAGACATCTCTTAAAGAAAAGGGTTGCTAAAAACTAGCCCCGAAATTCTATAGGCCTTTTCGGGTACTTAAGTGTATAGGAGCAGTCACATACAAACTCACCCTGCTGACTACTTCAAAAATCCACCCAATCTTCCATGTATCCTACCTCAAGAATGTTATATGGAGCAATTGCAGGGTTCAAAATGTCTACCGGAATTGGATGAGGAAGGTTGAATTTGGCTCTCACCTGAATAGGTCCTCAACACTCGCAAAAGACATATCCACAACCACATGATCAAGGAAGTCATCATCAAGTGGAAAGACACCTCTATAGAAGATGCGACATAGGAACCAACCACTATTCTTTAATAGTTTCCGTAGCTTCAGCCTTTAGGACAAGGCTTATTTTGATGGGGTGGGGCATGTTAGGGTCCAACCCTAACCCCTTTATTTATGTAGTAAGCCCAAGGGGCCTCGTTAGAGTCATTGTTAGTTAGTTGAGTCAATAAATCCCATAAGCGCTTATCCACATTAATAATAATTGTAATTTGTTGACCCGTATTATAGAGAAGGGACTACTATTAGTTATAAATGGGCCATAATTAATAAATAATGTGGTTAACCCGTATTATGCAAGGGACCACTAGTAGTTAGGGTTTTTGATGTCATCAAGCTATAAATAGTCTTAGATACCATGGGAAGAATCATCAAGTTTTATTGTAATTGAGCTTTTCTCTATTGGAGGTTGCCCCCTTGGAAAGGAAAGTGAACATTGTATTATGCTACTAAATAATAAAATATCTTTGCAGCTTGTCTTGATTCATGTGATATTTTTGCGTTTCTAACATTTATGTTATTCTTGCGGGTCAAGTGCATAACACTCCAATTGCATATCGAACCTAATAGATGAATTCCTGTTCTATTTAAATGAGGTTTAATCTCTTTGTTTTATAGCCCTTAAAAGAGGCTCCATTAGCCCTCTCTAGGTTGACTTCTTCCTAGCTAGCCGACTTGGTCTTGGGATCATTCTAGACACTTCCAAATACAAAATACTTTTTCTTTTCTTGATTCGAATGCCTGAAAGTGTCTTTTACATTATGACAATGAAACTTTGACTCATGTAAACCCTAGTATATCTAATGACAAATATTTTGAGCATGAAATCCATGATTTTACAAAATTTACTTTTTTTTTTCTTACATTATTTTCTTTCTCCATTTGATAGATACACGAGTCAAACAAAAATTATGAAGACCAAAACTAGTTAAATTTTCCAACACTAAGGGAATCTAAGCCGTTAAAATCACCTTAGGATTGCAAGCATCCTAGGCCACACTGATCATTAACATGGCTAAGTTTTTGTCCACGTAATTTCAAACCGGTGACCTAACTTGTGGCTTGAGTAGCCACAACCTAAGGGCGTCTAAGATATCAAAATCACCCAAGAATTGCACTTGGACTGGGCCACACTATCCCTTAGCATCGCTGCATTTTCACCCATGAGGTTTTGAACTAATGATGTTTTCACCACGAAGTTCATTAATAAAACACCATCCCACGAGGTTTTGAACCGGTGACATTTTCACGATGGAGTGCCTTAACAAAACACCATGTCATCGCTAATGGGGTTGATTATGGGGATTTGAAATCTGAATCCTATGAATTTCACGATTTACATAATACTTCATAACATGGTGTTTGCCTACATCACCCTCTTAAAACTACAAATATTTTACATATTATTTTAATAGATAATAAATCGTTCATAATTAATAATATCTTTTATAATTTTTTAAATAGTATTGATATTATTTAAATACTTTTTATATTATTTTAATATAATAATAAGGAATCCATTCAGGTCATGAATCACCTCATTGACCTTTACACCGCATTTAGTTGAGATTTGTCTCATGTCTACTTTTTTTTGCTTTGAAGGGGAATTCTATGAGTAGACCTGCGGGGTTGCCATGGGCTCCCCCTTGTCCCCGATTGTTGCTAATTATTTTATGGAAGACTTTGAATCCAAAGCTTTTTCTTTAGCCCGTCTCCTGCCCAAGCTTTGGAAAAGATTTGTGGATGACACTGGTGTCGTATCGTCCCATGGCCAAAATGAGTTAAATAAGTTTTTCCAGCATCTCAATAATCAATCTTCTTCCATAAAGTTTATTATGGAGGAAGAAGTTGATGGGTGCCTATCTTTCCTGGATGTTCTAATTTTAAAGAATGATGACAGTTCTTTCTGCCACTAGGTGTTTCGAAAGAAAACTCATACTGAACAGTATCTTCATGCCAATTGTCACCATTTCCCTACTCAAAAGTTGGGTGTTCTCAACACACTAGCTACTCGTGCACTAAGAATTTCTAACGAAAAGAACCTTAATAAAGAGAAAGCTCATCTACTTAATTTTTTTTCCAATAATGGATATAGTAGGCACTAGGGTCTAAGAGCTTTCCTTAAAGCTAGCAGAGGTCCCAAGGTTAAGAAAGACCCTAAAGATCAATTCTCTAGGGTGCATCCCACTAACAAGATTGTGAGAATCCTTAAGCAGCATAATGTTCCTTCAACCTTTAGACCCCTCAACACTATCCATAACTCCTTAAGATGTGTAAAAGACCCTGTTGGCCCCAAGGACGTGAAAGGTGTTTATGTCATCCCATGTTCCTATGGGACTCCCTATGTTGGTGAAACTTGGCGGTCTATTTATCAGAGGATTCATGAGTACGCAAACAACATGAAGCATGGGAGGACAAGGTCGTCATCCTTAACAGAGAATGCTGAGAAAACTAAGCATCATATATGTGTTGAGGAGGCCAAAGTTATTGCTAAGGTTGCTCCCTTTCATCATCGAAAGTTTAGAGAGGCCATAGAAATTGAAAGAAGACCAAGTGATATCAAGAGGGATGACGGCTGGATGATTAGGAGCTATTGGATCCTTTCCCTTTCCTCTTAACCCCCCCTTTTTTCCCCTTGTCATTGTTTTCTTTTCATATTTTTCCCTCTTCTTCTCGATTGTTTAGATTTCCCCTTTCTTTTGGATTGTTGTTTGATTCTCTTTCCTTTTATTATTCACCTATTTATTCCTAAGTTATTTAATTTTTAATTGTTATTATTAGGTTTATGGAACCTTCCTTATTATGTTCTTAATTTAATCTTTAGATTTTACTTAGAAGTATTTATTTATTATTATTATCTTCCAAGATAACTAATTAAAGGCTCATTTGCTATTCATTCATGTTCAATTTGTAATATAATTAGTATCATATTTAGTTGATATGAATAGTTTTAACACATTATCTCATGAATTAATTAATTAATAACACTTTATATTTTTATCCTAATACTTCATATTTATGTGAATTTATATACAAGGATAATACTTATATATCATATTTTCATAGATATAGTACTCAAACTCATTATTTAACTTATTATCTTTTTAATTGATAATTTATAAGGTTCCCTACAACAATATGGTTTTAGTTGTAGTTAGATGAAGATAAATAAGCAAATTAACCCATTATTTCATTATTTGAACTAATATCTATATATTTGTCCTAGTAATTACAATCAATATGAATTTATTGAGTTGAAAATATTATGCTTAATTACTTTTAAATAAAAACTTAAGAAAATAATAAACTATTTTACGGTTTGAGGTTCTTAGTTCATATTATTTTCATTAAATATAAATAGTTTTATTTAATTACACATATATTTATATTAAATAAATTTAACAAATTAACCAACTTATTAATTAAATATCTAATTCTTCTCTATATTTAGGTCGAGTCAAATATAGTTGTTGCAAGTCAATTATAGCACTTACCTTTGGTCAAAATGGTTGTTTTTTTCTAGCCCGGTCTCTCGATTTAATCTGTTGCCATCCTCTGGTTCTTCATCTTTGTCCTAGGATGAACCACATTTTGGTTGGTTCAAAACAGGTCGACAATAAATTCGATGTAATTATCGCCAAAACCATGTTCAAACATTTAAACATATTTTTTAAAATAATTATTTTTTAATTAATAATAAAATTATTTAAAATACTTATTTAATTTATTTTATTCCCTCAAAAACTTTGTTAATTTGAATATATTTATTTTGCATAGTAAAATTTTATTAATAAAAATATTGATGACAGGCCATCTATATATAAAATTGCATTGTACACGAAGGCTCTTCTTTATTTGCATAATTCGACAATTTGAGAGCATTATAATTTCAGGAGGAAGTGCTGCTCCACATATCCGGCAGAAGTTATCAGTCTTGAAATGTATGTATCCAGCTTTTATAAGCTAATTTATATAACTATATTAGTTTATAATTAAATTAATAAATATAAAATTATCTAATCCTTCTCATAATAATTGTAGTAGCGGACGAATAATTTTTCCCTTTTCAAATCCCCATTGGGTGACGAATAATTACACCTGTCCGCTGTTTCAAACTTTCGTAGGCGACCTTTGTAATGCTTATCTGGACTAATTCATTTTTCCTTTAATTTTAATGTTTATCTTAATTATATAGACTTTATATTGTTTTCTAACTATATACCGTTTATATTAACTTTTTCATTTGGATTGTTTTTAGATATTGAATTCTTTTATTTTCTTGCTCAGAGCATAAAGAAAAAGAGTAGTCTATTGAGGAGGAGGAGGAGGAATTATTCGGATGGCCAAAAGTGGGTGGAATCTCGGCAAAAAAATTTCAAAAAATCTTGTAGAGATTGTGTTTGAATCATGTTTTTGATGATAGAAATGGATTCAGCACCATCAAAAACATCTAGGACACCTATAATTTTAAAGTTTAACAATTATAACTTGGATTTACAAAACTCCTTGCCTGGTTGGATTTTCTCTAAATATAATTGTAATTTCCATAACTTCCCGGGCAATTCAGTTAGACTACTGCTAAAGAAAATAGAGAAAACTCTCCATTAAGAGCCATTGTATGATTTATCTTGACTTTATTTCCTGCCAATAACATAAAGAGTGAAAAAAATAAAAATAAAAAAAATAAACCTCTACTATGTTAACTAATTTATGTCTATATGAGTTATATATATTTATTTACAAAGAAATATTTTAATATTGTACATACTAAAATATTCAATTTCTAAAAACAATAATTAAAAATAAAATAAAAATATCAAATACTTCGTAATAAGAATAATAAGGAGATGTCTAATTCATTCAATTCTTAATATAAAAATAATATGTGATATTTAAAAATATTCACAATAATAAAAAAATTTAATGTGGGTTACTGATAAAATATTTTAATATCCAAGATGAGGTAATATTGACATATACTTAAGCATACATTAATAACAAAAAAAATAATGTGGACAATTTAATCTTTAAATAAAATTTCTCAATACACATGCTATGCAAAATATTTTAATGCCAATAATGTATATATTGTATATATTTTTAAATTTGTTTTGTATATGTCCTATAAAGCAACAACAAAAATTAAATTTTATGGGTAAAATATTTAAATAGTCTCACTATTTTACATTTTGGTATTTTTTAGGTATATATATATATTTTTTGCCAATTTTCCTTGAAATCCAATTTTAAAAAATTGGACTAACAAGTTGAATATAGCATTCCAAAATACAATTTAAAAAATTAAAAAATACACATTGTATATGTAAGAGAACCGAATTCATTGGGATCTATAAAAGACAGAGAGATCCATTTTTTTCATATTTTACAGTTTAAAATGAGTTTGCACCTGAAGAGATTTATCCCGCCTACAAACTAAATATGTGATTAAAATATATCTATACTAATATAATAATTTTTCATTAACAAAAAAATTGATAAAATCCTTCTTATATTAAAATTTCATAGTTTAAACACACTCTTTTCTATTGTACAATTTTATAATTTGAAAGCATTTTGATCTTAGGAGGAATCACATGTAACTTACAAAAACTTGTAAAATCCAGATATTTGAGATCTTTAAGCTATGTGATTTCAGATGGAAATGATTATAAATGACAACATCTATTAAGATCCAAAAATTTGAGATTTTTGACATCTCTCATTTCACATGGAAATGATTTTAACCAGGGGACGTGAAATATTCCTTTCTGAGTGGAGACTTGAATGAAGAAGTGTATATTGATCAACCAGATGGGTTTATGATGACCGTGAACTCCGATCGCACTCTTCTCTATTTCGGCAACAAGTAGCTGACAGTATAGTCTACAATTAAATCGTGCTTCTTCTAAAATATCAAAATACCGAAAGAGCAATCTGGTGTCAAACTAAAGAAAGAAACACACGAACGGAACTAAACTCGGTTTATGCATATAGGGCGCAGCCTTACATTTCTTTTAAAATTATACACAGTGACAAACCATCGTTTAATGAGAAAAACATGTGCTCATACATACAGTGATCATATACAACAATTCACAAACAACAATCTAGTTCCCCTTTTATTTGTTTGCGCTAACACGCCTTTTTCTTACTATACATCCACGCCAGAATCCTTTAACTTTCCCTTCACACCATTTGCCACCGGGGAAATTTTCTAACGCATAAGAGATCTGCGTATTTTTATTTTTACAAAGGCTGAGCAATCCGTGCTCTTTTTTGCAGTGACATGTCACGTATCACTTGCAGCAATTGCATCGTTGATGCCATAAATTTCGAATTGCCTCCATTTAAAACGAAATTCAATCTAACTTCTGGTTTTATTGCAATCGGATGGAACACGCCATTACTTCCAGTCCGATGTTGATTACCTCGAACTTTTACAATTAACACGAGTTATCTTCCCCTTGATTGTTGCCGTTTGACACAACGCAAATCCAGACTTCCTCGCTGATTCAATTCAAGTGTAGATTGCCCATGGCAGAGTTGAAACAAAATTTGGTGCAGGAACCTGGATGTGCCTAAATTCTAGAGAGATTGTAGCCAACGTCGTGCTTTGGAATGATACGACTAATCCTCGTAAGATTTTCGTAATCTATTCTCGGTACAACGCTGAGGGAAGAAAATCATGCAGCCATATCACTGGCCTTTCAACGACCAAACCATGAACATGTTTTCATATAAAGTTTGCAATTTTCACAAGAAGTTGCTGCAATCTACACCGAGTACAATTACACATACAACGAGATGCGAGGATCTCGCATGGAAATGGCTCAACAGAGAAAAAATAGAAATCACTATTTTGAACCGCGACGCTGAATGGAATCCAATTAGAAGGAAATGCTCACAACTTGCATTGTTGTTTGACTGCATTCAAAATGACTATTGTCCAACAGAAATTCCAGATCGCACGGAGAAAGAAAGACCCCCCTATTTGAAGAAGATCTCTTCTTCTCTTTATTACAACAATCTCATTTTTAATCTACTAACTAATCGATACATAATTCTTCTAATTTTAAAAACTATAGCAAATAAAACTCCTATCTATTAGCGCTCACCCACACCTGTTATAAAAAATCTTATCAATAAGATAGACACACTCATTACAATAATTAACTAATTATTTGTAAAATCGACCTCCTTAATAAACTGGATTTTAACACACAGCAATGAATTTCATCCCATCAAGCCACAACATGTGGACAATTTTCCACATTGCTGGCCAGTTCCGATGCTCCTGCATCAGACTCCCGGAGAAGAAAAGATTGGTTCTTTAAAATTTCAGGATTTATGTCGTATTTCTGCAATTCTATTACTGTCAACCAACTTGAATTTTCCATTGGCTACTCTTTCCACTTGACAAGATACTGAAAATACATCTGTCCTCGAGTTTTCTTGGATATCCTTTGATCTAAAATAGCTTCAACTTCTTTCTTGGATGTTTTTGGTACCTGTTCTTCCCAATCCATAGTTTGAACTTCATCGCCTGTAGCTTCAGTCTGCAACTCTGTTTCTATCTCCTTTAATTGATACAAGTCTGTGATATTAAAAATGGGGGATATTCCCATCCCTTCCGGCAACTCAATTTCATATGCATTGGCTGAAAATTTCCTTTTAATTTTATAGGGTCCTACCTTTTTCAGTTTTAGCTTATTATACGTTTTTGTAGGAAATCTCTCTTTCCTCAAATATGCCATGACCAAATCTCCTATCTGAAACTCTTTTCTCTCCTTCTCAAATCTGCTCTCTGCTTGTATCTCTTACTGCCTTCCTATAGTTTACCTTTAACCTCTTCCTATAGCTTCTGCATTTGTTCAACAAAATCTTCAACACTTGCACTTCTGGTTTCTTGTTTCCCCAAGTCCCTTAGCTCATATACTCCTCTCGGATGCATTCCAAAGACAATCTGAAATGGACTCATTCCAGTGCTTCGGTTTGGTGTGTCATTGTAAGAAAATTCAACTTGAGCTAATGCCAAATCCCACTGTTTGGGATTCTGATGTACCAGACTTCTTAGTATATTTCCCAAGCTTCTGTTCACAACTTCAGTTTCTCCATCCGTCTAAGGATGGTAGGCTGAACTAAAACTGAGTTTAATTCCCAGTTTCTTCCTAAGTGTTCTCCAGAAATGCCCTACAAATTTAGTGTCTCGATCTAATACAATACTTACAGGCAAACCATGCAGTCTTACAATCTCAGAAAATAATAAATTGGCTGTGTGTGTGGCATCATTAGTCTTCTTACAAGCAATAAAATGGGCCATTTTAGAAAATCTGTCTACAACAACATAAATGGAATCGTTTCCTCTCTGATTTTTTGGTAAACCCATAACAAAATCCATACTCACTACATCCCATGGTCGATCTGGTATGGGTAATGGCTGATACAGACCTGTATTCTGAATCCTTCCTTTGGCATACTTACATACCCTGCATTTCTCAACAAACTTTTTAATATCAGTTTGCATTTTAGGCCAATAATAAAAATCATTCACCTAAGCGAAAGTTTTGTCTTGTCCAAAATGGCCAGACAATCCTCCACTGTGCTTCTCTTTAATGATGATTTCTCTCATTGAACATTTAGGAACACATAATTTGTTGCTTTTAAATAACAAGCCTCCTTGGATAAGGTAGTCCATCCATTGACTTATGTTATGGTTCACCGAATTATACACTGTTGTGTAGACATCTTTAAAATCCTCATCATCCTTGTACATTTCTATCATTTCATCAAAACCTACAACACCCACTTTAAATTCTTGCAAAAAAAAACTTACCCTGCTTAATGCACCCGCCACTTTATTAGACTTACCACTTTTATGCTTTATTACAAAAGTTAAACTTCGCAGAAATTCCACCCACTTGGCGTGCTTCTAATTTAGCTTTGGCTGATTATTAATAAACTACAAAGCATGGTTGTCTAAATATAAGATGAACTCCTTCGGCAACAAGTAATGCCTCCACTTTTTCAGGGCCTGCACAATAGCGTAAAATTCTTTGTCATAGGAAGAGTATTTTTTCTTTGCATCATTTAACTTCTCGCTGAAATATGCTATCGGCGTTTTCTCTTGGCTTAACACCACACCAACTGCTTCTCCACTTGCATCGGTTTCTACTTGAAAGACTTTCTCGAAATTTGGTAATGCTAGAATAGGCTTTTCTGTTATTTTCTTTTTCAGCAAATTAAAATTCCTATCAGCTGCTTCTGTCCATCCAAATGGCTGATTGGCCTTCTTGATTGTCTCAAGGATTGGTGCATAAACTTGACTAAATCCCTTTATAAATTTTCGATAGAAACTAGCAAGTCCATGGAAACTTCTTACCTCGAATACACTCCTAGGAGTAGGCCAGTTTTTGATTGCTTGTACCTTCTCCTGATCCATTTTCAAACTGTCTCTGGAAATCACAAATCCAAAATATACCATCTCCTCTTTCATGAAACTACATTTCTTCATAGTGATTAGTAGTTTCTCTTTCTGTAAAGTTTTGAAAACTAACTTCAAGTGTTCCAAATGCTCCTCTTTACTTTTGATGAAAACTAGAATATCATCAAGGTAAACAACAAAAAATTTACCTGTATATTCTTTCAAAACCTCATTCATTACTCTCATGAACGTGCTGGGCGCATTAGTGAGCCCAAAAGGCATCACTAACCACTCATACAATCCACTGTTGGTTTTGAAAGTTGTTTTCGAATCATCGCCTTCCCGAATTCTGATCTGATGATACCCGCTTTTCAGATCTATCTTAGTAAAGTACCTCGATCCACTTAAACAATCCATTAAATCATCCATCCTTGACAAAGGAAATCTATACCTGACTGTTATCTTGTCGATAGCTCTAGAATCGGTGCACATGCGCCATTCTCCTCCCTTTTTCGGACTAAGCACCCTTGGCACAGCACACCGACTCAGAATTTCTCAAAGCAACCCCTTGTCCATCAGCTCTTGAACCTATCTTGCAACTTCTGCATTTTCCTGAGGAGTTAATCTATATGCAGCTTTATTAGGTAGACTTGCTCCTGGTATTAAGTCGATATGGTGACTTATACTTCTAATCGGTGGTAATTCATTTGGCAATTCATCCACAATAATATCCATGTAACCATTTAACACAGATTGAATTTCTTCAGGAAAATAATTTAATTTGTGGAGGTTAAAATTACCTTTGGCCTTCCCACGATAGTGAAATGCATCTCTTTGCTTTTATCCACCTCTTATAGAAATTCTTTGCCACTGATCAGCATAATATTATTTTCAGGAAGCTCTTTATCAACATCATTCTTCACTGGCAGCAACGTATGCTTAACTCCATCCTTTTCTATGGTGTATGTATTTCTTCTTCCATCATGAATCGCCTTTCGGTCAAATTTCCATGGTCTCCCAAATAACAGGTGACATACATCCATGGGCATTATGTCACATAAAATCACATCTCTGTATGTACCAATCTGCATTTCCACATTACATTGTTCTGTCACGATGAATTGATGACCTTTCTGAAGCCAAGATACTTTGTAAGGTGCAGGATGTGCTTTCCTTGTTAACCCAAGCTTTTGCACCATCTCTATAGACACAAGATTGTCAGTACTCCCACTATCAATTATAACCTTACAACACTTACCCTTTGATTTACATGTAGTCTTGAACAAATTATTTCTTTTCACAGGTTCTCCAATCTCCTTTTCTGATCTCAGCAAAGTTCTTCTAAGCAGCAATGATTCACCTTCCTCCGGTGGTTTTTCCTTCTCTACAAGTCGAGGTGGTTCCGGCTTTGCCTCAGCCACATTTGCACCCCTCTGGCTTGCTGATTTGTTATGAGGACAGACCTGCGGCATATTTCCCCATTCTCCATAGGTATAACACCTAACATCTCTTCCTCACCCTCTTCCTCTAGGCACTAATCTCCCTCTACTAGATTCACCCATCTGTGGTGATCTGCTGCTTGGACTTCCTGCATCAAATTGATGCTGTGTTCCTCTGGATCTGGCTGATCCTCTACCTCTTGCTGGGCTCTTTCCTCTGTTTCTTTGACTCTGTTTCCGCAATATTTTCTCCTCTGATTTCAAACATGCTTGATACGCATCCTCAACAGTTTTCAAACTTAACAGGCTAATCTCATCTTGGATCTCATGCCTTAGCCCATTAACATATCTGGCTACTTTCTCCAAATCATCTTCTACATGCCCTGTCCTGATGCTTAACCTGTAAAATTCTTCAGTATATTCTTTAACAAACATTCCTTTTTGCTTCAGATTTTGCATATGCTTAAAAAGATTCAAATGATAGTCTTTAGGCAAAAACTTGGCTTTCAGTTTGCTTACCATTTTATCCCACTGCTTGATCTTAGATTTCCCCTTTCTCGTTCTTGATGTCTATAACTCGTCCCACCAGATGGCTGCATGGCCCTTCAGTCTAGTGACTGCAAACTTCACCCTCTTATTCTCCTCAACCTCTTCATAATCGAAATACTGATCTATGGATTTGATCCAATCCATGAGCTCCTCTGCATTCAAACTCCCTTCATACATAGGAATTTCTATCTTGGGTTTGCTTCAACCTTTTGCCAGCATCTTGAGGACTTTGGCAGTTTTGTTTTCTTCTCCTGCTTCCACCTCTTCATCAAAATCTTCTGAAGAACTCTCAGTTCTCTCATCAGGTGCTCTTCTCTGAGCTGTTTCCATTGTCTCCATTCGTTCACGCAGTCTTCGCACTTCTTCTATCAGGACTACATTTCGTTCTGGTCTTCCTCTTCCAATTCCTCTCCTTGGCAGCATCTTTGCTGCAACACCTGTAACTGGCTTTGATACCAAAAAAAAATGATGATCCTGAACTCCGATCGCACTCTTCTCTGTTTCAGCAACAAGTAGCTGACAGTATAGTCTACAATTAAATCGTGCTTCTTCTAAAATATCAAAATACCAAAAGAGCAATCTGGTGTCAAACTAAAAAAAAAACCACAGGAACAGAACTAAACTCGGTTTATGCATATAGGGCGCAGCCTTACAATTCTTTTAAAATCATACATAGTGACAAACCATCATTTAATGAGAAAAACATGTGTGCATACATACGGTGATCATATACAGCAATTCACAAACAACAATCCAGTTCCCCTTTTATTTGTCTGCGTAACATGACTTTTTCTTACTATACATCCATGCCAGAAACCTTTAACATGCCCTTCACACCATTTGCCACCGGGGAGAGTTTCTAACGTATAAGAGATCTCTGTATTTGTAGTTTTACAAAGGCTGAGCAATCCGCGCTCTTTTTTGCAGTGACATGTCACGTATCACTTGTAGCAATTGCATTGCTGATGCCATAAATTTGGAACTGCCTCCATTTAAAACGGAATTCAATCTAACTTCCGGTTTTATTGCGATCGGACGGAACACGCCATTACTTCCGCTCTGATGTCGATTACATCGATCCGTTATAGTTAACACGAGTTATCTTCCCCTTGATTGTTCCCGTTTGACACAACGCAAATCGAGACTTCCTCGCCGATTCACTTCAAGTTTGGATTCCCCATGGCAGAGTTGAAACAAAATTTGGTGCAGGAACCTGGATGTGCCTAAATTCTGGAGAGATTGTAACCAGCGCCGTGCTTTGGAATGATACGACTAATCCTCGTAAGGTTTCCATAATCTATTCTTGGTACAACGCTGAGGGAAGAAGATCACACAGCCATATCACTGGACTTTCAACAACCAAACCATGAACGTGTTTTCATATAAACTTTGCAATTTTCATAAGAAGTTGCTGCAATCTACACCGAGTACAATTACGCATACAATGACATGCGAGGATCTCGCATGGAAATGGCTCAACAGAGAAAAAATAGAAATCACTATTTAGAACCGCAAAGCTAAATGGAATCCAATTAGAAGGAAATGCTCACAACTTTCATTGTTGTTTGACTGCATTCAAAATTACTATTGTCCAACAGAAATCCCAGATCGCACGGAGAAAGAAATACCCCCCTATTTGAATAAGATCTCTTCTTCTCTTTATTACAACAGTATCATTTTTAATCTACTAACTAATCGATACATAATTCTTCTAATTTTAAAAATTATAGCAAATAAAAATCCTATCTATTAGCGCTCATCCACACCTGTTATAACAAATCTTATCAATAAGATAGACACACTCATTACAATAATTAACTAATTATTTGTAAAATCGACCTCCTTAATAAACTGGATTTTAACACACAGCAATGAATTTCATCCCATCAAGCCACAACATGTGGACAATTTTCCACATTGCTGGCTAGTTCCGATGCTCCTGCATCAGTTTATCCTTCGAAATGATCCGAATATTGTATGCAGACTCAAAAAAGCTCTCTATGGCCTTAAACAAGCTCCAAGGGCTTGGTATTATTGCTTGGATAAGTATCTCCATCAACAAGGTTTTACAAAAGGATCAATAGATAGCAATCTATATATAAAAATTAACAATGATAATTTGCTAATACTTGTTGTGTATGTTGATGATACCATCTTTGGTAGCAATGAAGAAGACATGAGTCAAAACTTTGCCTTGGTGATGCAAAAAGAATTTGAAATGTCCCTACTTGGTGAGCTCACATATTTTCTTGGTTTACAAGTCCAACAAAGCAATGATGGTATTTTTCTATCACAAACCAAGTATCTCAAGCAGATCTTGAAGAAATATGGGATGGAGGATTTGAAACCAGTATGTACCCCTATGGTAACAGGATGCAGCCTCAGCGCAAATGATGAATCGACAACAGTACATCAACCAACCTATAGATCCGTGGTTGGTAGTCTACTCGATCTAACAAGTACTCAACCAAACATTATGCATGTAGTGGGAATAGTTGGAAGGTTTCAGGAAAATCTAAATGAAACTCATCTTCAGGCAGTTAAGATAATTTTCAAGTATCTTCAAGGAACTCAAAACTATGGCTTATGTTATCCTAGAGGTACAGATCTCACACTTCATGCATATACAAATGCAGATTGGGCACGAAGCGTGGATGACAGAAAATGAACTAGTGGTGGTGCATTCTTCATGGGTCATAGATTAGTATCTTGGTTCAGCAAGAAACAAATTTCTATTGCTTTATCTACAACTGAAGCAGAATATGTAGCCTCTACATCTTGTTTCACACAACTCCTTTGGGTGATGGAAAATTTGCAAGACCTTCAAATCACTTGTACTCCACCTATCTCCATTTTTTGTGATAATACAAGTGCAATCGTTATTTCAAAAAATCTTGTCATGCATTCATAGACTAAGCACATACCAATCAAGTATCATTTTCTTCGGGAACAAGTGCTTGAACAAAAGGTAAAATTGGAGTATGTTCCCTCTAAGGAACAATTTGCTGATATACTCACCAAACCACTGCCCAGGGAGACATTTGAATACCTCAGACAAAAGCTGGGGGTAGTTGATTCATCATCTTGCTGTTGAATCTTCTCTGTTTCAAAGATTGATGGTTGTACGTGAGTTTCACGTGGAGAATCGATGTACATATGCTGGTTTATGTTGGTACAGTCACGTATATGTTGGTTTCAAGAAAAGAAGTGGGGCCAGGCTCAGGATGAAAAGAGTCTAATATGGTTCTGTTAGAGACCATCAGGCATAGGTTTAGGGGGAGCATATATTCTTCTAATAATGCATTGTTGGCATTATCTTAGAAGATCTTGGTTTAGATTCACACTTATTTTTTCAGGTGGAACGAGAGCATGAGGAAGAGCATGGTTGTTGTTTTGAATGATGATTGAGATTTATGATGATTGATGATTGATAGATGCTAGTCTTGTTGTAGATATTTCGTCACTATGTCATGTATTCCTTTTCTTATCAAGGTCATGTAACGACCTATCTTGGTTTCCCCACTATGCCTAGGATGGATGAAGTAATGTTCTTTTTGTTATCATGTGTAAATTCTTGATGTATACCCACTTGGTTAGGTAGATGAGTCAATCCCCACTTGGTTGGGAGATGGATGGATGTATGAGTTTTTGGTGATAGGAAGGTCGCTTATAATGTATCGTCATGTTTCTTTTGAAGAACATCTTCTTGCAGACCTCGCCTACATTCAGGGGGAGCTTGGACAGCACAACAGAGTAGAGAATTCAACATGTGTTCAGGGGGAGCATAACCATTTTCTCTTGATGTCAAAGGGGGAGAATGTTTTTGAGTGACCTGGGGTCGTCATCAAGTCCAAAGGGGGAGATTGTTGGCATTATGACATAGGTTTGGCACTATGGCATAGGTTTTGTCCTTGATGACAACTCACTAAAATGGTAGATCACAGTTCAGGCTCTCAGAATGAAAGAAAATGAGGTATAAGTAGGTTCATCTTGACAAAATCACCTATACACGTGGGTTTACCAATCAAAAGGCACGTATAAGTATGCACGCACTTTCATGTAAAGAAAAGGGCGTACATGTGGGAAAACTTATGGTTGGTCCATGGTATTTAGTCGGACATATTTGAACCTATGGTTTTGGTCCTTGGTATTGCATTCCAAGTGTTGATCCTAGGTATTGGGTTCCTAGTATTGGATCTCTATGGTTTTGAACCATGGTTTGAGTAAGGAGTAAGACTATAAAAAGGGAAGGAGATCATTTGGCAATGAGATGGACTTATGCATTGAATATCTTAAGAGGAGCAATATCTAGAATACTGGTGATTGGTTGGTGAGATATAGTTGGATCTGAATCAAGGAGGAACCTGAGCATTACAAGATGGTTAAGTTCTATTGATGGGTCAAGATCTCAAGGCTTGAATAGTAGTATCATTGCGTGATTTTGATATATTATATTTGGCGCATGATTAGATCTGTAAATCTGATAATTTGGGTATAACTGATGTCTGATTAAGTAAAAGGATAAATTATATTTTATGGATCGATACGCAGGTTCGGCACGACAGAGGCACGTATACAAGCAGTTTAAGCAAGTGAAGACTGCGTATACACTGGTTGGATTTGACATAGCTGCGTATGTATGTATTTTTCTATTAATGAAGTAGCGTACATCTCTTGAAATATGTTTTAGTTGCTTCTGTTTATTGTTGCAGTGTTTTGGGTTCAGAATTGGTGTCTAGTTACTGGTATTGTTTTATAGTTACAACATTCTGAGAAGTTATTGGTTGATTCAGTATTTGTACAAAGGAGATTGGTTGTTCCATATCTACTTGATGTTTGATTGATATTCATGGATCCAGTCTGAAAATTTATGAAACGTGGTCCCTAGAAGAAAAGAGAAGGTTGCAGCCTTTTGTAGGTCAGCACCTACGTACTAGTACCTCAGCTAGTACAAGAGCTAAGGGGTTGTAGCTCCCTTCTAGAAGAACCTGGAGAACGAGAGAAAGTTGTAGCCTTCTGCAGGTTCAAGCCTGCGTGCTGGTATAAGACTGCACCAATACAAAATCATTGTAAAAATAAGTTTCTAATTGAAAGAAGATAGAGACATATTGCAGCAGGTGGCTTTCACCCACATTGGGTTTCCACCTTATATCTTCTGTTCTTTTGTGTGACTGTCTGCTCTACCTTTCTGCTCCTGGTTACTGTTATATGGTTTTGACACACAGATTAATGATCAACATCTGAAGAATAAATTAAATTATAAGTCTGCAAGATATACGCAAGTTTCATTAGCCAGAGTTACGTATACACGCCGTTTTCATTCACTGAAGTAGCGTATACAAATCTTTGTATAAATTGAAAAATAATTTGACTGAATAATACTGATTCACCCCCCGCTCTTAGTATTATTTTCAAAAAAATGCACAGAACATGAAGCATGAGAATAGTTTGTTTTGAATTCAGGAAGGGATTTTAATAAGTTTTCTTCATATTTATCTATTGTACATAATGAATTGTTTTTCTTATATTTCGAAATGAAAGTGATATATTAATTTTATGCCATTTCGATTTTGATTGGCCTTGCGCTACATCACGTAATTGTTATAGGTTATTTTGTCTCATTTGATCAATTAGCCTCCGAAATAGATCAACCAATATACTATGCCCCCTTTACATCATCATTGAAAAAATCCCTATGCATGGCTCTCTCCTTCCCCAAAGTTTCTTCCCTAAACTACATCATCTGAGCTATTTTTAGGACCAACACTCCCTGGCCTCTCGCTGGACTGCGTTCACCTACAGGTTGCTCCACTGTGGTCTGCTTTGCTCACATATAAGTTGCTCCCATTTTCACTTGTGTTGGTTCTAAGAATTTTGGAAAAAGAGAGAGAATCACGAAGCTTCCATTTCTAGAAGCTTCTAGGATCTGTTGTAACCGTTTACCTTAGATAAAACGTTCAAATCCTATCCTATCCTACCTTGGGGTTTCCATCCCTTATCCTCAGATCTCATCCTCCCATCAAGAGTGGATTTCAATCCCAAGATTGGTAAAAGGATAATAAATCCCAACTTACGTCACTCCTCTATATATTTACAACCTTCCATATGCATGGTGTTGGCTTTTGGAGAGTGATTCTACCCTGATGATGTTGTTGTGAAATTCATTGTTTCATGCATTTAGGGTGGTTGGATGTGCACTTTGTGAAAAAGGAAGGACAAGTCAACAACTTGGAGGAGCTCTTCTACAAGAGAAACAACTATTTGTGGTTGTAACTCACTCCATTTATATCAGTACATAAAGTTCTCTGTTTTCCTATATGTTATGTCATTATTTCATGTATTTCAATACCATGTTGACTTGTTGAATAAAGTAGATATATCATTCTACATAGGTCTCATAGTTTCTTGGCTTGTGTTCTCTGGTTGTGCAAGTTCTAATTTTAGCCGTTGGATATAGGATTGTAGCATTCAAGAAAAAGGAGTGAAACATACGACGGATTCCAAGTAGTTTTCATCCTTTCAACTACTTACCTTAACGAAAACATTGTGTCCTTTGTCTTTCTATTGTTCTAGGTCAGTCAACTAGACCTAGGGGAGATATTTCTATCTGAAATCATAAATCATGCATAAAAAATTGGCGAAACCATTGGGGAATGGGGTATTCCCTTGGTGGTTTTTTTTCCATTGTGTTTTCTTTACCTCTTTTATAGAACTTTGCTGCTTTAACCAACCAAGAATAGACCTAGGAAGTGATTTCATTGAGTCTTATTTGCAATTTTTTTGTAAGAATCCTCTTTCCCTAGACCAATGCACCCTCTGGTTAGCTAACAAAGCATTGCACCCCACTTGGTGGCTCTTTGTGCTTGTGTTGCAAAGTGCTGGTGCCTCTTCTACACGTTCGGCTATCCCTATTTTTGCACAAAATTTGCCTTGTTTACTCAGTGTTGCTTTGATCAGCCTACTTCGAGCTGACCTTCCCTGAATCTTGAGTGTTTCTTGGTCTCTCTAATGCCTCCATTTTGTTTACATTTGTGTATGAATATCTTTGGTAAGAATTGGTTTCATTTTTTCTTTTTTCTTATCATTAGGTCACTTAAAAACCTGTTTTGTTTGATCATTAATCGCTTGGATCAATTTTTTTTCAAGTCCTCGTTCTGAAAAGTGCATTTGAATTAGTGATTAAACTTTACATCATAGTTTTCCTCATTAATGAAAATTAAGTTTGGCGAAAAGAAAAAATCATGCATTAGCATTTAAGGTTTTTGCATCTACATTGATTTAGGAACAATTGCATGAAAACGGAATTTCATTGTGCATCTAGTTTGCTGCATTTTCTATGTTGCACACTATTTGTCTCTTCCATTCCTTAGCTAGATTTTCATTGAAGAGAAAGATTCCACTTCCTCATGCTAGATTTGCATTTTAGGGAATTCAGGTGAATTCGTGGTGAGCCATAAAACTGAAACTTAATTCAAGATCAAATTAAAATTTACTAAATCAACCTAAGGATAATTTGTAACATTAACACAAACACATAGAGGTCTAGGCAAGAGACATGTTCTAATGTCGTCAAAAATAGGAGTTGTTGTTTTCCAACGTTGCATCTTGGGGGTGAAATCTCGTTCCATGTACATGAGTGTATAAGATCGTTCTCCACGTAAATTTGAGTATATTGATGGCGCTCCATGCATGCAAAGTATATGGGAACACTTTCATCTCACACTTATAGATTAGACAACACTACTACAGGTTGTGCTCCCACGTACCATCGACTATATTTTGGGAATCCCCACTAGGTTGTTATCCATCCATAGGCAACCGATCCTATTGCCTTGTATATCGTGATACACCGAACACAAAATTTGGGGAGATTGGCTTTCGTATGTTAAGTCCTTTGTTTACCAAGGTTTATATTGCAGTTCACAGTTTCTTGGTAATCATTTATGCCTATATTAGCCTATTTTTTATTTATTTCCTTTTGTGTTAATAAAATTTAATATCCAACATGGAATGAAAAATAAGCCTCCTCTTCCACTAGAGGCTACTCTTGGACATCGTCAGAAACATCAAATAATGCAAACTACTAAATCGGGAAACTTGGGAACTACTTCTACTCATCCTCTTGAATCGGATAAAAAAAATCATCTTTCCCATTGAGTATTGAACCCAAGGTTACATCTACTCTTATCACTGAAACTGACACAATCGATATTGAATTACCTGAAACTTTGTTGCCTAAGGTTATAGAAGTTGGCCTTCTTGAGTTAGAAACTTTAATTCCTAAGGTCATCAAACTTGAGGAGCCTCAGTCATATTTACTTGTTACTTCAGGTATTCCATCTTCTATTCCTTTGTCTCAGATAGATCCGCCTACCATATATCTCAGCCCCAACGGTGAACCGCTTCCACCTAGACTTGTGAGTATCATGGATATCCCACAAGAAGACCCTCATCCTTCTACTCCTACTCATTTGGAAGGACTTTTTCTTTATCCAACCCATCCTATTATCTCTCCTCCACCTCATGTACAAACTCCCTTTCATGGTTCTTTTGACTCACTTGCAACATTCACGTGGCAATCTACGTCAGGATTATTGACCATGACTGGAAC
>APFE030772798.1:74757-90123 GCA_000404065.3 Pinus taeda | reverse complement strand
AACACAACTCCATCAACTCCCCCTCCAGCTCCACTAAACTCAACCAGTTGAGTTCTAACTGAAGTCCTGCATGCAATAGCTCAGTCAACCCATAGGTAACCACATATTTCCTTTTGTCAGCTGCATGTGCCACATCTGTAGCTCCAACTGAGGTGCTCCAAGAGAATAAGACAATGTTTATAGTCTAAATATTATTATGAGCTAATAATATTTGACTGCTCTATATTTAGACTTGACAATGTCACTGTTGTTGTCTAAAAATAGAAGTCCATCTATTTTTGCCAACTTGACCAATCATCCATAAACAACATCCTGCAACTCATAGACATGATCCATATGTCTACAAATAGACATAGTCTAAAAATAGACTTTGCGCCATAATTTGCTTGCGGGCCCACTTAGTGAAAGCGACTCCTTTCCACTAAGCTCCATCATCTTGTTGCATTCTCAACATTGCAATGGATTCTGAACCTAATATCTAGATGGGGCTCCTATTCCAAACAATTTGAGGTCTGATTCGGATTTCATATTGGGGAGACCCCTTGTATGTTGGCAGTATCCAACACCGCCAACACAAGGTCTTTGAAATAATGTATAAATGAAAAATGTAGGCTTCATTAATCATTATGGTAATGTCATATACATTCATATGTATACTTGTATTATTATGACACATAGAAATTAAAAAATACACAAGTGTTTGTTTTGACCATGTCTTGTGAGTGTCATTCTCTTATCTATAATGTGAGTTAATTTCTTAGTGCTCACTCTTTACTCAACTTCACACAATGCAGCTGTATATTACAAGTATCATTCTCTTATCCATGATCTATTTTTTTTTTTAATAATCACACTTCTATTCAACTTCACATAATGTAACATTTTTGTTATAGTAGAAAATGCCATTGTTTTTTGTGGCTTTTTAGGGGTGGGGGTGGGGATTGTTATTAATGTCCATATTTCTTCTTTTGCATTCCCTTATTTTATTGGGGTGGAGTGAAAAATTCTAATGACATCGCTTAAAGATTTCATGTGGAGATCCCTGTGTTTGTTATCATGGATAAAGAGAGCAACATAAATATAGAGGATGAGATTTTATGACTCACTAAAAGGAGGATGAGATTTTATGACCCACTAAAAGGGTCATTGAGAACCACTCACAATTACATTAGGCTATTATAGTAGGTTAGGAGTCCACCCTATTTGGAGGAAGCATTCAATACAATATTCTCTACAAAATAATACAATAATAATAAGTCATCAAATACAATCAAGGTGGAATAATCAACATTGCCAAGGCCCCCAATGCTCTTGACTTCATTAGGTAAATAATATAATTGAAACACATACAAATTGATTATGAAATAAATTAAGATATATTCAACTAGCTACAATTGAAGTAGATTAATTATGTAAATAATCTATACATATTGAGTTGATTGAATGAAACTAACTTGGTTTGTTCACCTCTTTGGAGGAGGTAGTCAAAACAAACTATGGAGATACAAGAGTACAAGATTAAATAACAAAGCTCAATGATGAATCAAAGGATTTTAACATGGCTTATTATCTCTATAATTATCATTCTAAGGAAAACAAACCCATGAAGTATACAAACATTAACAATGACCAAAGGGAAATTGTGTCTGTAAATCACAAAATCATGGCTAACTAATAAATAAGATGTTCATTGTGAAGAGGTTTTTTAGTTCTTAGCATTTAATTTTTTGTCTCTTCCATTGTCTTAATTGTTGCATTTTATTCATATGTTATTAAATGTAACTATATTAACTTTTTATGTGTGTATGCATGCACCCGAGCATGTTCACCCTTACCTTGCTTCCTTTATTCAATTAACATGCATTTTCACATCATTCATTATTATAGGCACATTTATGAAAGAAAACTATTTTCACCTATTCACATCATTACGATGTACTTTTTACATTTAAACATTGTTCAATAACTTTTCTAGCTAATAATAATATTCTGCGATATAATCCTACATATTAATGAGTTAATACAAATACCAAAGGAGGAGATGCATAGATCCTCTATCATAAACATTCTTGAGCATGAAAACTTTCACAATAATCATCATCTCATACACATGCTCTTTCACATCAATATGATGGTAATCTTCATTAATAATCCAAAGTACAACTACATTCCCAAATATATGTTTCAATCTCTTCGACATCTTAGCATCTAACGTGTTTAGTATATTTGTGGTTCACACAAACATACATTCAATGAATCATAATGTCTACACATTTATAATTCTACCTAATTTTTCAGGATGGATTTCCATGGAAACTACTTAAGGGCCCTTGGCCTAAGAACTCATATTTTATTAGTAGAGCGCTACCATGTCCAAACCATGCTAACTTTCCAATCAACTGAATGGCTTCCTTGAATATTTTTTAGCAATCTTTACAATCTCTTTGGCCTTGCTCACCTAATATTTATTGCATCCCATTCTCATTTATAATTTTCTTCAATTTTATAAAACAAATATAAACTTAACCCTAATTTTTTACGAACCAATAATCCACTTTTCACTCTATGTTGATAAAGGCTCTTCCATCATAGTTCATCTTTGTAATTAAGAGAATGTGAGTCCAATTCTATTATGATTTACATGTGTAGTTGAATTTGAGGTGTGGCTAAAAGTTCATTGTTTCAATGTTGGCAAAGTTATGGTCATCTCAGTATTTGTAGTCATAATGGAAAGTTATATTGATGTTCAAAGTGTGTTTCTTGGATCATATTGTTTGAGAAGCTCTGAACACTTTTATTATGTCATTAATCATGGCATTGATAATGTTGAAAACATCTTCCTCTGTTTATCCAAGATCATCTTTCATATAACAAGATATACACTAAACTTATTTTCCATAGACATTGTCCACCTACATTAACCATGCCAATATCATTGTGGTGAACTTAATACAAATGACATATCTAAGGAAGGAATTGTCAAGGATGAGGACTTTCAAGATTCGAGTGTTTATTAGATATAACTAAGTAAGAGCCCATTCAAAATGGAGAGTTGAATACCTATATGAACCTTAACCCTATTTTTTTGTGAACCAACGAAGAATCCATCCTTCACTCTATGTCAATGTAGAATCTTCCATCATAGTTTCCCTTTGTAAATTATAGAATGCCCAATTCCATCATATCTTGCTTTTGCCTATGAAATAATGTGAGTCCTAGCTTGATCAAGAAACGAAGGACTTATAAGGCCACTTATTTCACCAACATGGATCCTCTATATAGTTTAATTTCTAGTCTCTATCTCAATATTGTAAAGAGATCTTTGTCTTTAATGTAATCTACATACAGTAGTTGACAATGCAATAATCAATGGGACTTTGAACTAAGTTTTTCTATTACCAACAACCAAGTAGACATGCACCAAGTGCTTGTGCTTGAACCCAAGGCTTAGCTTAGTTGCTAAGGTGCCAAGACCAGTGCTCAATGAAAAATTCAAATGGATCGTGCTTCAATTTCCAACAAGGAAATATATACATCGCTTATCGTAAAAAATCATATGTAATTTCTCAAAAATATGAGGTATATGGTTGAGCCCAAGTGTTATCAATGTGGTCTCCAACGGACACTTAACTAAAAATAAGGTAGTGGAATTTGAATATGCAACTACTTCTAAATACTCCAACATGCAATAAACATATGCCTTGCTTCTTCTTGTTCCCAAGTTTTTCTCTTTGTTCTTAAAACGGGAAACAAACTCAACTTACTCGATAATGGCTCTTCATCATATTTTGAGGTAGTTATATGGACTCTAATGCAGTCTATCTTCCACTTGTCCTTACCATTCACAGTTAGCCCTACCTGAGTGTTTTATCTCTTATTATCACTTCAAGATAGAAAGGGGTTATAAAGACCTTATTTTGAACCTCTATTTTCACTCTAATATCCACATAAATTTGAAAATCACAATAATACAAAACATGTTGATAGAAAATGTTAACACTCCACAGTGTCCAAAGGCTGAGAAAGGAGACCGACGAAGGTAACCTCAAACCAAATTTGGATCTAGTAGCTAACCCCACCAAATCAGAGAGCACGCTCTTTATGATCTCATAGCCAATGAGTGACTAGAGAGGAAATCATATGTTAGGCTAGATACTAATCTCATTAGGTTTTGATTTTAGGATTTGCTGGATGAAGCTCATAGATCTAGGAACTAGGCTAGGGTTTCAAACGATCAATTGCAGAGATATAATGGGGCAAGGTAGGTATGATTAGTGAAAAAAGTAGGTTGTCATTGTGGTATAGGGATGAAAATATAGAGTATTAGAATGAGCATGTAACCATGAATTCACTCATTAGAAGAAATAGAACACTAGCATGAAAATATCATCAAAACAGAGCATATAACTTATGAATTATGCTTAAACACCTATGTGATGATTGCAAGAAAGCATAGATATGGTAGTAAGGATAAATATATATTCAATTTGATGATAAAACAGAGAAAAAACATTGTCATAAAGCATACCACAAGAATCCCAAGATAATAGCCGCAATTGCCTGTTGTATTATTGCAAAAATGTGTACACTAGCTCCAAGCTAAGATTATCAAGCATCTGACCCTCTCTATCACTTAGATTAGGCTACATATAGACCAAAAACTACATTCCCCCCTCTCAGGGGTCAAATCCATCATCATAGGAAGTGTTTACATGAATATATCCAACCAAACCTAAGACTAGGGAGGTTAAAAACTAACTCCCAATTTAGCCCTCACTGGTTCACTTTGACTTTACAAGCATTAATGGGCATGAATCTACATCAATTTAACCTTTACAAACATAATTACATTAAATTACATCATGTAAAAACTACGAAGATAAATTACATCATACAAATTCGACTTTGATTCATAAAACTCAAAAAATTAACCTCCTGGCAAAAGCATAGCGAAATTTCTCAAAAGCGCAGTGTGTTGCTTGTGGAGGCCTTTTGAGGAGGTTTCATTGATCCAGTTGATGAACTGAAAGTTGCTGGAGATAGATGTGGATGTCTATTATCCCTCTAACCCTTCAAGCCTACAAAAACACTTTTCCAAGGCACCTAAAGCTCAATTCTCCCAAGACTACTCTAGAAGTGCAGCGAGGGGTCCAAAAAAGAGGCAGAAACATGAAAATTGACTAGTTTTTTTACTTTTTCTCTAAAAATATGAGCTTAAATGAAAGGGAAAGTTGATATATGTGATGTATGGGTCAATATATATCCAAAAATTCAAGCCATTTTTCATTTGGAGGCTCTAAGTAAAATCACATTGTGACCATGTTGCGCTTTTGAAGGGTCAAATTTCTGGGTTTTTACAAAAATAGGCCTCAAAGAGGGAGAAATATCTCTCTAACCATAAACATTTTTACAAAATTAAGAGAGGTTTTTGTAGATAAGGTTGTTGTGAAGAAAAAACTCTATTATTTTTTGGAAATTAATTTTTATTTTCTCGAAATCCAAATTTGAAGTTGGTCACTAAAACATAGCAAAAATTGTAGAAGTGCAGCGTGCTCTCAGCAAAAGCGCAACGTGGTGCTTTGAGAGGGTATTTGGAGGACTTCCAATAGGATTTGTGGGCTGAATTTGGTATGATTGGAAAGCTTATGATGTCTACTACACAATAGAATCATCAAGCACTGCAAACACCTGCTCCAAGACACCTAAAAAATCAATCTCCCAAGACTACTCCAGAAGTGCAACAACTCTCCTGTAGCAAATATATTTTGGGAATTTCTCCAAAATAATAACACATGTGCACAAAATGAAGGAGGTTTTTGTTCTTGGGTCTATTATTGACAAAAGCCTCTTTCACTTCTGTAAAAATCATCTTGATTACTTCAGAAATGGAATTTGAAGTAAGATTGTCCGTGTGTGCAACAAATGACCTCAAAACCCTAAAAATCATGCCAATCGCCTCTGCTGATACCATGAAGTCCATCCCTGCTATGGTTGTCTTGTCCCTCCTGAAATTGGTGGAAAAGATGCTTGTCAACTTAGCATGGCATTCCACCTCTTATATTCTTTCACAAAACCCTAGGCAGCCAACATCTTCAAATGATTTCTCAATGTATGATGAAGCATTTATCTCTTTCATATTGGATGGCTCAAATCTAGAGATAGGACCCCCCTTATTGTACTTCCTCTTCTCGTTGTCCATGGTTTCAGTTTTCTTGACAAAACCCTAGGTTTGTTAGGAGGAAAGGGTAGGGTAGAATTAGAAAAACAAGGGAAAAGGGACAGTTGTGTTGAGGGAAGGGAATGAAGGGGTTAGGTAAATTTGTGGGAAAATTATAGGGGGTAGGGATAGGTGTTAGGGAGTGTAGGGAGGTGGAATTTCTTTGAATGAGTGAGGAAAAGGTGTGAAAAAATGCAAAACACAGTCCTAGCGTAGGAATATGTCAAAAGCACAATGTAGGCTAGGATTTGTAGGAAAATGAGGGAGATGAAGGGAATGAGTATGGGAAATTTCTAGGGGAGGTGTATGGAGCGTGTTCAAAGGTGTGAGGGTAGGAAAGCTAGGATTTTTCTCACTGAAATGATGCAAACACTAAGATAACCCAAAAACACAACATAGAACCCTAGGTGAGGGATTTGACCATTTGCTGAAGAAAAATCACTGAAAGAGAGCTGGTGATAGGCTACACTTACTTGATTAGATCCTCTTGAACTTGTGGAATGTTGATTGAACCCTGTGGTAGCCTCCTTTTAGCTCCAAAACAAAAAACGCAATGTGAAGGTAAAAAGCGCATTGTGCTAGCTAGTTAGGGTTTGATGATGGAGAGATGGAGGCTCTAAAGGTTAAGATGAAGTTGAATTGTGGAGAGGTGTTGTATGAAGATAGGATGATATGTTTGAATGCTTTAGATGGTCTTTTATAGCTTGAAAAGTCAATTTTTGCTTAGGTAGTGATGTGACATCATTTGTCTTTTTTGAGGAATGATGAAATGTGATAATGTACTGCAGTTTCATAGATTTATTAGGCAAAGTCACATCTCCACGAGGGGTACATGTACCTTTCGAATCTCTTTGAACACTTTTCCCTAATTACGACTCTCATAATGGTGACATAAGGTGATGACATGACCCTTATATGACTCATTGATGATATGACCTAACGATGACACCAAATGGACATCTAAGACCGTGATTTGGACCTTTAGACCTTTGCACTATGAATGACCATGAAATGATTACCAAAATGATGACCAAGACACTCTTTATTGACAAGGAGTGATGGAAATACCATGTTGACATTTGTTGACCTTGAGAATGGAGGAGTAGTAATGATCTAAAACTGACCAATTATCAAATTTTATTTGAAAATTTGTTTGAAAATATAACTATTTGACATAATAACCCTATCAACCACATGGAAAGAGTACATTTGATCACTGGTGACTCATAGACACTAATAGAAACTATACCAAACTCCTACGCAATGATAAAAAAATATAAGGTTCATAACATGGTTGTTAGAAATAACCCTAACAGAAATGAATGGTGTATTAAAATAGAGCAATAAGAGTATGAGTAAACAAGCATCCATCTTATTTTTTTCATAATCTATCAATACCTTAAGGCCATTCGAAGACCCTCCTTGGATAGAGAATTGTTCCATCCAATTATTTTCTTGCTTATTTCATTTTCCATAGTGGAGAGAAAAATCTTTCATGCAAAAGTTATAGTGACATTTACTTTTCTTAACTTGAATTAATTGAGTTGAAGTTGAACAATTACTAATGTTTTAAAAGTTCCTTCTTCAGTTAATAATTGAAACTTTTTAAGCTACTCACATCAAATATTCTCTACATTGGCACATATCTTTTGGCATGGGTAGACAAATAAGTTTGGTATTAATTGAATAATATATGCATTCACATAAGAAATATTACATAATTTCCTTTTCATTACCTTTTATTTAAATATTTTGTTCAAGCCTAATAAAACTTGATTTCCTCACATACAAGGAGAAACTTATATGCAGATTGTTAATCTAGGTTGTCATTGATGTCAATATGGCAATATTCTGGACAGTAAACAGTGTTGTGAAGCCAAGTAGAGCAGATCCATGAAGCAACAGGAGTATGTCAATGTCAATATTATAGGATACTAAATGATGATTTGAAGCCAAGGAGAAGCAGAGTAGATCCATGAAGAAACAGGAGCAAGAAGCCAAGGAGCAAGGCCATTAGAAAAGCCAAGCCATGAGTAAGAGTCTGTTAACAGAGGAGTTAACAAAGGAGGCATATCAAAGCTATCACTTATGCTTAAGAGTATTGCAGAGTATCAGAGGAGGGAACACATTAGAGGAATATTGTATAATATCAGAGCAAGAGAGGCATATTGGAAAAGATACCAAAAGTCATCAAGATATGAAGGTATCAGAGAAGTTCATTGAAAGACATTGCAAAGCCAAAGGAAGACCTATTGGAGCAAGAGGAGCCATATCGTGAGTATCGCATGTATTATATGCCCAAGAAATCTCGCAAAGAGGAAGAAGTCATCAAAAGAGAAGGAACAAAGAAGAACATGGATTAGGAGGAGAAGCCAGCGAAAGAGCAGTTAACAGAGGAACCATATCATGATCTATCGGAGGAATATTAGAGAAGAGCTATTGAAGTAGTGTATCAGAAGCCATAGGAGCGATAAGACAAGAGAAGATAAGAGCAAATAAGAGAGGAGAAGTATATAATATCGGCAGAAATCAAGAAATGGGTTAAAGTCAAAGTGAGGAGACAGATGAAGATTAAATGCACAAGGGTCGTTGGATCTCAGAGATCAATGGTCCAAATCAAGCCGCTAAGGAACAGAGGGAAACCCGATAAAACATGAGCTAAACCCGAAGTAAGTTAGAACCATCTGATTGATAGATCGACATATCTAACGGTCATCGCATGGCATAGATGTGAGGGCGTCAAGTCACAAGGAAAGCAATTTTGCAACAGGGAGTGGTATTTTGGGCAAAGTAGAAGTGGTAAGTGGTATTGAAGGGTGAGCACCCGATTCCACTTATCGATTCACACGTAACATGTCAGAGGAGAGAGGAAACCGCTTTATCGAGCAGGTAATCCTCGTGCATGTAGCTCACCCGATATGGTTGACGAGCATTGGATCAAATGCAGTTGTGATCTACGGTGCAGGATCACCGAGCAGCTTTGTTGGTTGGGTGTAATATCAATTGTCAGATGGGATGGTAAGATCTATGGTGGAGGATTGATCTGATAAAGGCAAACATCGGAAAATGTGCAAAGGCTAAAAAAAGGTGAAAAGGTAAGTTACGCATGATTATTGTGTATTTCTATTATATAAACATTATAATAGAAATAGCGCAGATATAGGGATTTCATGTGGTTAAATTCTATATAACCAATGTTATAGAGTGGGAAGGTTTTTTATATCTATATATATTGGAGAAATCACATCGACGGGTTCTATAAAGTACCACATTGAAACCCCCAACTGCGATATACAGTTGTGGACTCGACGACACCATTGCAATATGATTTAATATATTATTGCATCTGTCATATCACAAGACTCTTGTAAAGCCTTGCCACATTGAAAGTGCCGATTGCGATAATACACAGACCCAAACAGGTTATAGCAAAGAGCAGAAGAATATATAATATATAGATGCGATATATATGCAAACCCACTTTACCATTATAAACTGCCCTATTGTTATATTGCATCCGCCTATCGGAACTCTCATAGCACAAGTTATAAAGGGTTATCACCCTCGAACCACTGATTGCGATATGTATGCGAAACCGCTACAACATTATAATACGACCTATTGAAATATCGCATCTGTTGAATCACAATGTTCAAAAGAATTGACACCGTTGGACTGTCGATTGCGATATATATTACGGACCTGAATGCACCATTTAACATGACTAAATGTAATATCGCATCCGTTGTATCGCTAGTCTCTAAGGGATGTTAAACCATCGATTGTGATTGTGATTATGACGTGGCATGTGGGACCTCCCTGTTGTTATAGTCTCTCCAATGAAATCCTCCATAAATAATGAAGTCTAATGTATGAATATTTTTAAAGGAAAAAGGACCTCTCTAATATTTTTTAATAAGCAACATTTCTTTGTATTTCGGCCTCTCTTCCTCTTGAATGTGTCCTGTGAGTATTGGAACACTCGAATAGATAGAGGAAGCCATGGATCGGGAAGCCGAAGTGTCAAGTGAGCATAGACAGTCGAGCGAGCGCAAAGGAAGCTAAAGCGACCAGGGGAGGGAAGCTAGAAGGTTGAGCGAGCGGTGAGGAAGCCGAAGCTCGAGTGAGTGAAAGGGAAGCCAAAGGTCAGGCGTATCAAGATAAGAAAACAAAGAATTGTCTTTATGCAGTTGTTGTTGGTGAACTAGAAGAAAGAAGGAAGTCGACGGTCCAACAGGATAGAAAGAGGCTTAAGGTCCAGCAGGACAGAAGGAAGACGAAGGTCCAGCCAAACAGGAGGTAGTCGAAGGACGAGAAACCCTGTTGATCGTGTTACCCTGTGAAAGACTTAGACCTATGATGAATTAATCAGAGCTTAGTGAAGCTAATAGTAGACTCACTAAAGCTGTGTGGAGACATTATCAGAGATTATGATGGCTATTTGATATCATCATGAGATAACTTTTGTAGACTCTGTGTGGACAATATGAAGAGTTGTAAAGATGTCTTCATATTAAAACTGGATGCCATTGATGTTGTAGCATGGAGACTATAGTGAAGCTGTAAACAGACAAAATTCAGTAAAGAAGAGTTTTGGGAGCAGAGAATTACTAACAAACATTCCTTGACAGGATTGGGTTGGAGCCTCAGAATTGGAAGGATTGGTGTCCTTGAGGTTGGTGCCTCAGAACTGGAAGGATTGGTGTCCTAGGAGTTGGTGCTCCTAAGTCCAAGGTTGGTGCCTTGACAAAACAAAGTTAGTGCTCTAGAGGTTGGAGCCTCACAAAAGTCCAAGTTGGTGCTTGGCAACAGATTGAAACCATATATGTATTGTATCTATTTTATTGCAAAGATTATATTAATAAAAGCATTTATTCTTGTTGTTCATCTTGTGTTCTGAATATAAATGTTTTGACTGGAAAAAATAACAATTGAAAACAAATACTGATTCACCTCCCCTCAGTATTTCCAACACATATGCAAGTTTTTATGTTTCATAAAATCATACATTGAAATTGCTTATTAGTTATCAAGGTCTTTGAAATAATGTATAAATGGAAAGTGTAGGCTTCATTAATCATTATGGCTATGTCATATATATTCATATGTATACTTGTATTATTATGACACAGAGAAATTCAAACATCCACAAGTGTCCTTTTTGAGCACTAAACACAGAATGGTTTGACCACGTCTTGTGAGTGCCATTCTCTTATCTATAATGTGAGTGACTTTCTTAGTGCTCACTCTTCTACTCAACTTCACACAACGTAAAATTATATTACAAGTGTCATTCTCTTGTCCATAATGTGAATTTTCCTTTTAGTACTCACCCTTCAATTTAACTTCACATAATGTAACATTTGTTTGTAGTAGAAAATGTTATTGCTTTTTGTGGTTTTTTCAGGGGTGGGGGTGGGGATTCTTATCAATGCTTATAATTCTTCTTTGGCATTTCCTTATTTTATTGGGGTGGAGTGAAAAATTCTAAGGACATCGCTTAAGGATTTCATGTGGGTATCCCCGTGTTTGTCATCATGGATAAAGAGAGCAGCATAAATATAGAAGACGAGATTTTATGACCCACCAAAAGGGTCATTAAGAACCAATCACAATGACATTAGGTTGTTCTAGTAGGTTAGGGGCCCACCTTTTTTGGAGGAAGCATTCAATACAACATTCTCTACAAAATAATACAATAATAATAATAGTCTTAAAACACAATCAAGATGGAATGATCAACATTGCCAAGGCCTCCAATGCTCATGACTTCATTAGGTAAATAATGTAATTGAAACACAAAAAAATTGCTTATGCAATAAAATTATGATATATTCAATTATCTACAATTAAACTAGATTATTTATGCAAATAATTTAGGACATATTGAGTTGATTGAATGAAACAAACTTGGTTTTTTCACTTCTTTAAAGGAGGTAGTCAAAACAAACTAGGAAGATACAAGGGTACAAAATTACATCACAAAGCTCAACGATGAATCACAGGATTTTAACATGACTTATTATCTCTATAGTTATTGATCTAAGGAAAACAAACCCATAAAGTATGCAAGCATTGACAATGACCAAAGGGAAATCATGTCTATAAATAAAAAAAACATGGCTAAGCTTTGATAGGACTAATTAAGAAGACACTCAATGTGAAGTGGTTTTTTAGTTCTTAGCATTTAACTTTTTGTCTCTTCCCTTGTCTTAGTTGTTGTTTTTTATGCATATGTTATTATATGTAACTATATTAATTATTATGTGTGTGTGCATGCGCTTGAGCATGCTCACCCTTACCTCGCTTCCTTTATTCAATGAATATGCATTTTCACATCATTCAATATTATAGGCACATTTAAGAAAAAAAAACTATTTAAACCTATTCACATCATGTACTTTTCACATTTAAACATTGTTCAATAACATTTTCTAGTAAATAATAATATTATGCGTATAATCCTACATATCAATGTGTTAATACAAATACCAAATGTAGAATTTTGTAGAATTTTTATACAAATTAGCTAGCTCTGATACCATGTAGAACTTTTTCTACAAATCAGCTAGCTCTGATACCATGTAGAAATTTCCCACCTGTAGATCAGTTGGTAATACAATGTACTAAAGAAAAACACTAGATCTACTTCTACAAACAATTTAGTGGAAACTTAATCGAACATGAGTAACATCAATAAGAACACATATAACTAATAAGAAGGAATCAATCACACATAACACAAAAGAATTTACCCGAGGAAAGCCTCAACCTAAAACCCTATCTTTGTATTATCATATAAGTGGAAATATAGTCTAGATTACACATAGCCTTAGCTCGAAATCTATCCAGCTCTCAGTACAATTCCTCTGCTGCTCATAGACAGCCAAAGGCTTCTCACAAACCTTCTCCTCTACCCTTCAAGCCTCCTATTTCTATGCACAGTTTTTTATGGGTCCTCCAGCTGCAACCTGTGTGATTCTCACCTCACACACAACACTGACCTCTGAAATAACTGCACAAACCTGAAGGAGATAAATCCTCATCATGGATGAGCTTCCTTTATAAGAAAAATATTCATCCAATTGATAGTACACTGTCCCTTCTCTGATCTCAACTGGGTCTTTGTCTGAACTGACATACATGAGTTATTTAAGTTATAATATTTAGTTATCTGAAAATACCATTTGTTACATGCATGCAAGCATTAACAAACTGAATCTCATTAATTTAACAACTTGTTAAATTAATCTAACTGGACTTGACTTAGTTAACTGATCCAACTAATTACAACTCATCCTTATCTCTTTAACTGATGGATAAATTCACCAATTAATAGATAAACAGTTGCATGTCCTCACATAGACTTCAAGTTTGTTTTTCCTTAACTAATTAACTCATGGAGATTAGTTAATTAATATTTCCAACTGCTGTTAAGACCAAAATTAATTTTACTTCCTATAGATAGACTAAGGACTACTATAAATAGGAAGGGACCCATAAATTCTATTTTTAAAACTTTCTATTTTTAGTAGTTTCACCTCTCACCCAATGTGGCCAATGACCTCACTGGCCAAATTGCTATTTTTAGACAAGCTATTTTTAGACATGTTATTTTTAGCAGGTCTATCTTTAGCACATTCTAAATTTAACATTTCTTGTTGCATATTTTTTCAACACTCCTCTCAATAAGAAAGGCTTCCTCTCGAACCCAATCCTGTAACTCTGGAATGTTTTACATGCAAACACATTTACCCGGTCCACTTGTTCTAACAACACTTGAAACAAAAACACTCCCAACTGACCACTCTGTTGGGCTAGGAACATACTCTGATGTTGAAGCTCTACCTGCTGCTGACAAGTGGTCATTCTTTGACATCTGCGCTGCTGTAACATCTCCATGCATCTCGCACCATTGCACACCTCTCTGTACCACCTAGCACTGTGAAAAACACTTGTGTCTCTCGCATTGCTACAGCCTGCTAGCTATGCGCTGTCCTGGGATTCCCTGCACTGTCACTCTCTTTGCCGCTCCATCTGCATCTGTCTCTACCTAATCAGTCAGTTCCTGCTACTCCACATCGGGGCTCTCGTAGCAAGGTCTCATCCAAGAGGTTGGGTACCTCAAGGATCCTGCCCCTCCTCCTTGGGACAATCACTCTACATCACCCCACCTCCTATCTGGAGGTATAGCTGCATGTGATCCCTCAGCCCACCTGGCTCGAAGTTTCTCCCTATTGGAGGTCTTTGCATGAGTAGATATCTCTACATGATCTCCACTCAGCTTTGCCTATTGTGGCTGCTCCACAACCTCCTAAAGCTGCTGCACCAATCGTGGCTCCTCCATAATCGTCTGAGACTTCTTCTAGCGCTGCATGTTGAGAGGTAATTTACTCTCCCTCTCAACCACCAAGTATTTAACCTTTACCTTGCTCTTCAAGGCTTTGCATGCATCTTGTACCTCAAGTGCATATAGGTTCTTAGCTAGCACACCAATCTATTTCCACTTTCCTGCCGTCACAAAATTTTCTAGAAAAAGAGTTGATTTTAAATCAACGATATCTCCCTCATCCGAACTCCGATTCAGCCGAATTTTTTTTTTTTATTATTATTTTGGGCATTTTTCGCAAAGAATCCAAATCTGCTATTTGTTTCTCAAAATTTTGTACATAAATTTTCAGATCTGCTTTGCAAACTCTCAGCCTAAAACTCAACTTTGAAATCTCCTTTCATTACATTGTTCTTGCTTAATCACCTATGCTCTGATACCATGTAGAATTTCGTAGAGTTTTTCTACAAATCAGCTAGCTCTGATACCATGTAGAACTTTTTCTACAAATCAGCTAGCTCCGATACCATGTAGAAATTTTCCACCTGTAGATCACCTAGTAATACAATGTACTAAAACAAAACATTTGATCTACTTCTACAAACAATTTAGCAGAAGCTTAATCGAACATGAGCAACATCAATAAGAACACATATCACTGATAAGAAGGAATCAATCACACATAACACAGAAGAATTTACCAGGGGAAAGCCTCAGCCTAAAACCCCAACTCTGTATTATCATACAAGTGGAAATATAGTCTGGATTACACAAAGCCTTAGCTTGGAAGCTATCCAGCTCTCAGTACAATCCCTCTGCT
>APFE030772798.1:22501-72919 GCA_000404065.3 Pinus taeda | reverse complement strand
GCATAAAACCCCAACCATGTATTATCAATCAAGTGGAAATCCTCTTCAACATACAAAAAGAATTAGCTCTCAAGCTATCCTGCTCTCTCTGTACTCTGATGATGAAGATCATAGACTACCTAGGCCTCAATATATACGCCACAAGTCCTCCAATCTCCTATAATACATATTTCTCTTGGAAATAGATCCTTCTCCATGTAAGGAATACTTGCTAGAAATATCCAAGCATCTGATAGTACACTGTCCCTTCTCTGATCTCAACTGGGTCTTTGTCTGAACTGACATGCATGAGTTATTTAAGCTATAATATTTAGTAATATGAAAATACTAGTTGTTACATGCATGCAAGCATTAACAAACTGAATCTCATTAATTTAACAACTTGTTAAATTAATCTAACTGGACTTGACTCAGTTAACTGAGCCAACTAATTACAACTCATAATTACAACTCATCCTGATCTCTTTAACTGATGGATAAATTCACAAATTAATAGATAAACTGTTGCATGTCCTCACATAGACTTCAAGTTTGTTTTTCCTTAACTAATTAACTCATGGAGATTAATTAATTAATATTTTAAACTGCTATTAAGACCAAATTCGTTTTTACTTCCTATAAATAGACCAGGGACTGCTATAAATGGGAAGGGGCCCAGAAGTGCTATTTTTAGAACTTTCTATTTTTAGCAGTTCCACCTCTCACCCAAGGTGGCCAATGACCTCATTGGCCAAACTGCTATTTTTAGACATGCTATTTTTAGCACATTCTAAATTTAACATTTCTTATTACACATTTTTCAACACTCCCTCTAAACAAGAAAGGCTTTCTCTCAAACCCGATCCTGTAACTCTGGAATGTTCTACATGTAACACATCTACCAGGTCCACTTGCTCCAACAACACTTGGAACAAAAACACTCCCAACTGACCACTCTGTTGGGCTAGGAACATACTCTAATTTTGAAGCTCTACCTGCTGCTGACAAGTGCTCCCTCTCTGACATCTGTGCTACTGCAACATCTCCATGCATCTCGCACCATTACACACCTCTTTGTGCCACCTAGCACTGTGAAAAACACTTGTGCCTGTCGCATTGTTGCAGCCTGCTAGCTCTGCGCTGTCCTGGGATTCCCTGCACTGTTGCTCTCTCTGCCACTCCATCCGCATCTGTCTCTACTCAATCAGTCAGTTCCTGCTACTCCACATCGAGGCTCCCGTAGTAAGGTCTCATCCAAGAGGTTGGGTACCTCAAGGATCATGCCCCTCCTCCTTGGGACAATCACTCTACATCACCCCACCTCCTACCTGGAGGTATGGCTGCAGGTGATCCCTCAGCCCACCCGGCTCGAAGTTTCCCCCTATTGGAGGTCTCTGCATGAGTAGATATCTCTACTTGATCTCCATTTAGCTTCCCCTATTGTCGCTGCTCCACAACCTCCTGAAGTTGTTGCACCAATCGTGGCTCCTCCACAATCATCTGAGACTTCTTCTGGTGCTGCATGTTGAGAGGTAATTTACTCTTCCTATCAACCACCAAGTATCTAACCTTTACCTTGCTCCTCAAAGCTTTGCACGCATCTTGTACCTCAAGTGCATACAGGTTCTTGGCTAGCACACCAATCTATTTCTACTTTCTTGCCGTCGCGAAATTTTCTAGAAAAAGAGCTGATTTTAAATCAACGATATCTCCCTCATTCGAACTCTGATTCTGCCGATTTTTTTAATTTTTTTTTGGTACTTTTCCACAAAGAATCCAAATCTACTATTTGTTTTTGAAAATTTTGTACATAAATTTTCAGATCTGCTTTGCAAACTCTCAGCCCAAAACTCAAAACTTTGAAATATCCTCTCAGTATACTCTTCTTGCTTGATCACCTGTGCTCTGATACCATCTAGAATTTTGTAGAATTTTTTTACAAATCAGCTAACTCTGATACCATGTAGAATTTTGTAGAACTTTTCTACAAATAAGCTAGCTTTGATACCATGTAGATTTTTTTTTACAAATCAGCTAGCTTCTATATCATATAGAAATTTTCCACCTGTAGATAACCTGGTAATGCAATGTATTAAAGCAAAACACTTGATCTACTTCTACAAACAATTTAGCGGAAGCTTAATCAAACATGAGAAACATCAATAAGAACACATATAATTGATAAGAAGAAATCAATCACACATAACACAAAAGAATTTACCCGGGGAAAGCCTCAGCCTAAAACCCCAACATTGTATTATCATACAAGTGGAAATATAGTCTGGATTACACAAAGCCTTAGCTCGGAAGCTATCCAGCTCTTATTACAATCCCTCTGCTGCTCATAGAAAATCAAAGGATTCTCACAAACCTTCTCCTCTGCCCTCCAAGCCTCCTATTTCTATGCACATTTTTTCCTGGGTCCTCCAGTTGCAACCTGTGTGATTCTCACCTCACACACAACATTGACCTCTGAAATAACTACGCAAACTTGAAGGAGATAAATCCTCCTCATGGATGTGCTTCCTTTATAGGAAAAATATTCATCCAACTAATAGTACACTATCCCTTCTCTGATCTCAATTGGGTCTTTGCATGAACTGACCTGCATGAGTTATTTAAGCTATAATATTCAGTTATCTGAAAATACCAGTTGTTACATGCATGCAAGCATTAACAAACTGAATCTCATTAATTTAACAACTTGTTAAATTAATCTAACTGGACTTGACTTAGTTAATTGAGTCAACTAATTACAACTCATCCTTATCTCTTTAACTGATGGATAAATTCACCAATTAATAGATAAACTGTTGCATGTCCTCACAAAGACTTCAAGTTTGTTTTTCCTTAACTAATTAACTCATGGAGATTAATTAATTAATATTTTCAACTGCTGTTAAGACCAAAATTAATTTTACTTCCTATAGATAAACTAGGGACTACTATAAATAGGAAGAGACCCAGAAATGCTATTTTTAGAACTTTCTATTTTTAGCAATTTCACCTCTCACCCAATGTGGCCAATGACCTCACTGGCCAAACTGCTATTTTTAGACATGCTATTTTTAGCAGGTTTATTTTTAGCACATTCTAAATTTAACATTTCTTGTTGCACATTTTTTCAACACCAAAGGGAGGTATGCATAGATCTTCTCTCACAAACAATCTTGAGCATTAACACTTTCATAATAAGCATAGTCTCATACACATGCTCATTCACATCAATATGATAGTAATCATCATTAATAATCCAAAGTACAACTACATTCCCAAATATATGTTTCAATTTCTTCGTCATCTTGGCATCTAACTCGTTTAGTATATTTGTTGTTCACAGAAACATTACATTCAATTAATCACAATGTCTTCAAATTTATAATTCTACCTATTTTTTCAGGCTAGATTTCCATGGAAACTACTTAAGGGCCCTTGGCCTAAGAGCTCATATTCTATTAGCAGAGTACTACCATGTCCAAGCCATGCCAACTTTCCAATCAACCCAATGGCCTCCTTGAATATCTTTTAGCAATATCTACAATCTCTTTGACTTTTCTCATCTAACCTTTACTGCACCCCATTCTCATTGATAATTTTATTTATTTTTCTTCCAAAATATAAACTTAACCCTAATTTTTTGTGAACCAACTAAGAATCTACCTTTCACTCTATGTTGATAAAGGCGCTTCCATTATAGTTCAACTTTGTAATTAAGAGAACATGAGGCCCAATTCCATCATGATTTACCTATGTAATTGGATTTGAGGTGTGGCTTCAAGTTCATTGTTTCAATGTTAGAAAAGTTGTAGTCATCTCAGAGTTTGTATTCATAATGGAAAGTTCTATTGATGTTCAAAGCGTGTTTCTTGGATCATATTGTTTGAGAAGTTTTGAACACTTTCATTATGTCATTAATCATGGCACTGATAATGTTGAGAACATCTTCCTCATTGATTCAGGATCATCTTTCATATAACAAGATATACACTAAACTTATTCTCCATAGGCATTGTCCACCTACATTAACCATGCCAATATCATTATGGTGAAATGCAATACATATGACATATCTAAGGGGGGAATTGTCAAGGATGAGGACTTGTAAGAATCAAGTGTTTATGGATATAACTAAGAGCCCATTCAGAATAGAGAGTTGAATATCTCTATGAACCTTAACCAAGAATCCATCCTTCACTCTCTATCAATGCAGACTCTTCCGTGATAGTTTCCCTTTTTAATTGAGAGAATGTCGAGGCCAATTCCATCACAGTTTACTTTTGTCTTTGAAAGAATGTGAGTCCTAGCTTGATTTGTAAATGAGGGACTCATAAGCCCACTTACTTCACCAACATGAATCCTTTGTAGAGTTTAAGTTCTAGCCTCTATCTCAATCTTGCACAAAGATTTGTCTTTAGTGTAATCTACGCACAATAGTTGACAATGTAATAATCAATAGGAATTTTAGCTCAAGTTTCTCTATTATCAACAACCAAGTAGAGATACGCCAAGTGCTTGTGGTTCTTGACTCCAAGTCTTAGCTTTGTTGCTAAGGTGCCAATATCAATTCTCAATGATAAATTAAAATGGATCATGCTTCAATTGCAAACAAGGCAATACATGTACATCACTTATAAAAAAAAATCATATGTAATTGCTCAAAAATATGGGTTATATGGTTGAGCCCAAGAGTTATCAATGTGGTCTCCAATGGGAACTTAACCAAAAACAAGGTAGTGGAGATTTGAATATGCAAATGCTTCTGAATACTCCAATAAGCAATAAACATATGCCTTGCTTCTTCTTGTTCCAAGGTTTTGTTCTTTGTTCTTAAAATGAGAAACAAACTAAACTTACTCTATAATGGCTCTTCATCAACTTTCAAGGCAATGATATGGACTAATGCAATTTATCTTTACCTTGTCCTTACCACTCCAAGTTAGCCCTACCTGAGTGTTTTCTCTCTTACTATGACTTCAAGCTAGCAAGGAGCTATCAAGATTCTCTTTTGAACCTCTTGTAGGAAAAAAGACTCACCGTGATCTTACTAAAAATAACAAAAAACAACATTGGGGCAACAACTATAAGGGGTTTTTCAATAGTGAAACAAATTAACCAGGTAGGTAACAAAGGCAAAAAGAAGGAGACACTGTCTTCCCAAGAAACATAAAAGACAAAACAAATTAGAATTGAAACATCTGCATTAAACAAAACGAAGAGTAAGGATGGACATCAAAGAAAAAAAGACTTTTATAGTGCCATAACCTCACCTTTAGTATGGTCTCCAAAACTATATGTAAATGAGTTCATGACTGTGAAAAAGAAGATTGAAATTTGAGAGGAAAAGGTACATGAAGAAGACAACTAGATAAAAGAAATCACAAAAGCTAAAGGGAGGATTGAAAGAGAGAACAAGTTGTTAAAAGAACAAGTAAGAAGCCTACAAAACAAAATGGAGAAAGGGCAGCAAGAGCTAATCAATTTAAAGCAAGAAATGGAACATGCAAAAACAATAGTAAAAAAAAAAAAAAAGCAAAAAAACAAAAAACAAAAAATGATTAGAGTCAATGGGAGCAACTAGCACAATTCAGATGGAAAAGTTCTAGTCAATAATGGTAGACATGGAAATAAGAGAACAAGCTAATGGAGCAAATAAAAGAGGCTAAATCTTGGGCCCGGGTGGTAAAAGAACTGACAAGTGAACAAAAGTAAATTATAGAAAAACAAATCAAGAGACAAATGAGAGAGGAAAGGGATAGAGAAGAAAAAGCGACAAACATCACCATTAAAGGTTTGAAAAACTTTGGGGAAAAAGAGAACATATATTCTAGCAAGGGATTTTCTCAAGGAGGAGTTGCATTGGACAGGTGGGATTGAACATGCAAACAAAATAGGAAAGATTATGGGAGTATGAAGGAATAGACACATGAGAGTTACTTTGAGATGCATGGAGGATAAGGCGAGAATCTTGAAGAATAGAGTGTTGCTTAAAGGCACGCGTATCTACATAGATGAAGACTTAATACTCGTCCAACAAGAAGAAAGGAGGAAAGAATGGGAGAAAGAAAGTTAGCAAGAGAGGCAGGAAAGTGGGCATGGTTGAAAAATGCGAAAGCCCAAGTCACTGATAGAGTAACACATAAGAAATAGGGATTCGGGGCCCCACGAGAGTACCTAAACATGATAAGTTGGAATTGTAGAGGTTATCCATGAAGAAGGAGACCGAGGTTGGGGCCCATAGTAGAGGGTAAAGACATTATTTGTCCTACGGAAACACACGAACACAATGGATGTAGAATTCTAGACTTCAAAGGATACACTAAAACCTATGTCTGGAACGAAGAAACAAAATTGGGGAAAGGACCTAGAGGAATAATAGTTCTAATAAAAGAAACATGGACTGGGATTATAAAATTGGAGAAAGAAGACCCAAATAAACAATTTATATGGCTGAAAATAACAGATATGAACACAACAATATGGCTCGATGCTTGTTATGTTGCTCCAAAAAGCTTAAAATTCTACAAAAAGAGGAATCTAGATAGTGAAGACCCATATGCAGCATCGAAAAAAGACATTTCAAACTTTAGTACTAAGGGAGAAATATTCCTAATTGGCGATTTTAATGTTAGAACAACAAACAAACAATCTATTCAATTGAGCAGTGAAATGGGAGAGGATAACAATCCGCTATGGCTTAGAGAGAATGAAGAGAACCCTTGGAGGAGGACATTGCAAGATGGGAAAGGGAAGGTTTCACACTTTAGAGCAGAACTATTAGGCCTTTGTAGCCTAAATGACATGGTTATACGTAATGGCATGAAAAATTGGTCGAAGTCCAATAGTATTACTTGTAAAACATAACCCGGGCAAATCACAGTAGACTATGTTATATGCCCTCAAAGGTCTATTTCCAAGACGTTGAACTTTAATGTTGAGTGTTTTTTTTTTATAGAGATAGACTCTGGCCATTTTCCTCTCCTTATTAAGATTGGTATAAATACAAAAGATCAAAAGCGGGGACATCCTCATCATTCGCACAAGAAAATTTTTGAACATGGGAGAATTATCTTAAACCAAGAAAATCAAGAGCTATTTAGGGTTGCTCTTAAAGAACACCTCCAGCTGGCTAAAAAAAACAATAGGGGTTACAAGGATAATGGAAGAGATAAAATATATGTTTGCAGTAGTATGATCCCCTTAATACAAAAATCTTTAAAGGTATGTAAGAGATCTAGACCTATGAAGAGGATCACAAATACTTTCCTAGCTAATCCTTGGTATGATAAAGAATGCAAGATGCGAAAAGATTTCTCAAAGAAAAGTCAAGCAAAGAAAACAAGATTATACATAAACAGTTGATAAAATCAAAGAAATAAAGTTATGTAATTTCAAGAAGGAAGGAATTAATTTCTTTGGGAAAACATAATCCCAAAGGTTTCTGGAAGGAATTATAATAAAAGAAAAAACAAATAGAAAACAATATCGCAGGGGCTCAGTGGTTAGACTATGCAAAACTTTTGTATGAGAGAACAAATGAGAAAAGTAAGTCTCCCACAATTGTCTCCTCAGCAAAGCTATTTTCAGTTGTTGATATTGAACAAAGTATAAAGAAGCTGGCACATGGCCGAAGTCCAATAGTATTACTTGTAAAACATACAACGGACAAATCACAGTAGACTATGCTATATGCCCTCAAAGGTCTATTTCCAAGATGTTGAACTTTAATATTGAGTGTTTTTTTATAGAGATAGACTCTAACCATTTTCCTCTCCTTATTAAGATTGATAGAAATACAGAAGATCAAAAAGGGGAACATCCCCATCATTCGCACAAGAATGTTTTTGAACATGCGAGAATTATCTTAAACCAAGAAAATCAAGAGTTATTTAGGGTTGCTCTTAAAGAATACCTCCAACGGGCCAAAAAAAACAATAGGGGTTGCAAGGATAATGGAAGAGATAAAATATATGTTTGCAATAGTATGATCCCCTTAATACAGAAATCTTTAAAGGTATGTAAGAGATCTAGACTTATGAAGAGGATCACAAATACTTTCCTAGCTAATCTTTGGTATGATAAAGAATGCAAGGGTGCGAAAAGATTTCTCAAAGAAAAGTCAAGCAAAGAAAGCAAGATTATACATAAACAATTGATAAAATCAAAGAAATAAAGTTATGTGATTTCAAGAAGGAAGGAATTAGTTTCTTTGGGAAAACATAATCCCAAAGGTTTCTGGAAGGAACCACAATAAAAGAAAAAACAAATAGAAAACAATATCACAAGGGCTCAGTGGTTAGACTATGCAAAACTTTTGCATGAGAGGACAAATGAGAAAAGTAAGTCTCCCACAATTGTCTCCTCAACAAATCTATTTTCGGTTGTTGATATTGAACAAAGTATAAAGAAACTGGCAAATGGCAAGGCACAAGACATTAACAGTGTACAAGCATAATTTTTAAGATGGGGAATGAAGCTTCTAGCCCCACACATCAAGGAGATATTTAACAGAGTCAATCAATATAACTTCCTGGTTGAGTGGACAACCATTGTTGTTATAGCTCTTCACAAAGCCGAAGATATCAACAATGCTTCCAACTACCGTACTATTATGATCAACCCTCTTCTCGGAAAACTTTTTGGGAGCATACTAGAGCACAGAATCAACGAATGGGCAGAAAAAGAGGGAAAAAGAGCAAAGGGACAAATTGGTTTTAGGCTTAAACATTCTACCATTGATAATTGCATCACTCTAGACACTTCATTGAAAAAGTTTGGGACAGACAAGATGGGGAAGCATTTTGTTGCTTTGTTGACTTCAAAAAAGCCTTCAATACTTTCCCTAGAGATAAACTGTGGCACAGAATGGAAGAACTAAAGGTCCCAAAGGAATATAAGATAATTGTTCATAAGATTTATGAGAGGGTTAGAGCCAGAATCAGAACAAAGGAAGGCATGTTTGAATGTTTTGATAGTGACATAGGAGTCAAACAGGGATGTCCTCTTTCTCCTACATTATTTAGTTTATATATTGATAAGCTTGAAGAGTGGATAAACAATACCAAATGAGAAGGCATCCAACTGGCAAGATATGTGGTGAAACTACTTTTATATGCATATGACCTTATTCCTATTGCTAAATCCACACTAGGTTTGAGAGAACACTTGAAAGATTTGGAACTCTTTTGTCAAGAGGTGGGAATGCAAGTAAATACTAGCAAAACTAAAATCATGATTTTTTCTTTGAAAATAAAGAAACATCTGGGTACTTTTCTCTTTGAGGTGGTAGATGAGTGCAAGTATTTAGGAATTGACTTTCACTATAGGCTTAGCTGGGAGACATGTAGATCAATGAGAATCCAAGGAGGGTGGAAAGCTTCTTACCTCCTTTATAACAGATGTAGACAAGCAGAACTATGGGATTGGAAGACTAAGAAAACCCTCCTTCGTATATTAGTGGTGCTAGTTATCCTCTATGGCTGTGAAATATGGGGAGCAACACGTTAAGCCACAAATGGCAACAAAGAGAAAGAATTCAAAAGCACCTGATCACAAGTAGCCTCAAAGTTAAATCAAGGGTCCCATATGATATCCTTTTAGTTGAGGCTGGTATGTTTCCAATTGAGGCATCAACAATCATTCATCCTTTGAGTTACCTGAAGAAGTTTGAAAATATGGATAAGCACTGGTGGCCAAAATTGGTTGTTGAAGAAGAGCTAAACAACCAAGAAAAGACATGGATGAAACAAAACAGAAAGTGGTTAGGCAAATGGGACATAATCCGCATGATTGCCCTCACGCTAAGGAGGAGATAAAAATGTGGGTGTTAAAAAATTTTAGGACTGCCATGTGGACAAAGCAGGTAGGCAAAAATAAAGCATATTAAGTCAAAGAATTTAATCCAACGTGGAAACATGATGATAAAGAGTATTCTAGTTCCTCAATCAAAAGAACAACTAAAACTTTAATTACTCGACTAAGGACTAGCTCCCATCATCTAAGATGTCACACTAGTGGGCAGTCCCTAAAGAAGATTGGGAAGAACGAACTTACATTTTTTGCAACAAAGGGGTGATAGAAACAAAATGGCATTTTATCAAGGAGTGCGCAATGTATGAAGTTATTTGTCATCAATTTGATAGCAACATAAAAGTGAACAGTCTTAATGAACTTTTTGAGGAAACAAGGCTTCACAAAACAACTAATTTTTACTCAAATTCCATAACCACAAAAGCAACCTTAGACCATAATAAGTATTACCTTAAGCTGCAAAGTCTTGAGAGCTTCATTAACAACCATTTCATTCAACCACCACATCGCGTAGCCGCCACTTCACCACTCAGATTAGCCAGGGATGGTGTTGCCCACAACAACACAGACGAAGGGAGTTTCGAGTATACAGAAAGGGGGCAGGTCGATTCTTGTGCTAAACATCAGAAACAAATTTAACCATCATTAGGTGGAGTTAGATAATGGAATTGACCATACTGAAAGGAAATAATTCGACCAGGTAAGGAAGGAGTTACAGCTAATGAGCGAAATTGCAGACTAGAGAGAGACTGTACGGCGCTCGGCGAGTGGATGAAAGCTTCCTCGTATACATCTTCCCTTTGAGAAAGTTTCAGTGAAAGAGGATGTGCGGCGCAAAGTTATATCGAGTAGAAGAATATTCTGCGGCATGAGTAGCTGACGAGGATCAATTGAATTATGTTGTAGAAGATAACATCTCATTACAATATATTGCATAAAACGACTTTTCATTGGAAGATTCAGAGTATGACATCGGAGGTATTTTTCTGAGCCAGGACAGTCGAACCCCTACTGTCACAGAGCGCCAGGGTTTGGTGGTAACACATTTGTTGTCTCGTAAGGTTCTCTTGTAAGTTATAGCAATGGCTACACAGTCACAGCAACCACTCAAGGTTTTCTTTTAGCAGACCTGTTTCTGCAAGCATGGGCTCTTTTACTTTTTGCGATGCACCATCACCAAATGCACTAGTTAACCAGAGGGACGACACTCAAGTACGTCTTCTCTTCTCTGGCAGCCAGCCCAAGGTAAAGATTAAAACCAGCTTCTTCGAAGAGGAAGAAAATAGGTGATAACCACAAAAATCACTCAAAGTTAAAACAGGAAGTAGTATTATTATATATTATTATTATTATTATGTAATTTTAAAGTATGAGATTTTTTTGTTTGTGGTTATAGGATAAGGGACTCACTTCTAATCGATATCAAAGATATCAAATTAGTGTACAGGACCTCTTGTTTATGGGACAGACACCAAATTAGTGTATCAAAATTTTTGTCTGTGAAATAAAGAAACCACATCCACTCAGATTTGATTGCTAAGTTTACAAAAACACACATACCCCTCTAGTTTTGAACCTATAACTTTTTAAGAAAAAACACATATAACTAAACCCACTCAAACTATATTTCTTTACATACCACAAAATATTTCTAATATATATCACTATTACACAACGCAGAGTATTTCTTTCTAGCTAGATATACTCCCATATGTATTCTAGATAAACTTCTGAAACCCTTCCTGATAAATTTTGGCTGGAACAAGTGATACAGCAGTGATATCTTAAGTTCAATACATATGATAAAGAATCAAAACTCAAATACACAAACACTTGTGTGTTCACATTTAATACAAGGTTTCACTCAGATCCCACCAAACACGAATGCTCAATCACTCGTCCACTTTTGATACAAGGCTTTCGCTGAGATCCCACAATCTCTTTGCCAGGTCAGAGTCTTGAGCATGAGAAGACGATTTTGCTTCCTCACAATCAGCAAAGTATTTTCCACTTGTTCCTTTCACATCGGGATGAAGTGCCAAATAACAAGTCGTTGCTGCACCCTGAAATCAACCATACCCGCCACCATTCACATTAGCACCTTGGAGCCACACATAAATGTTAAAATGTAAACTGGAAATAATAAAAAATCATTTTGATGAGTCTGGGCCTTCAACCGTCCAGACCAGGATATATTGTGTCTATAATATATAAAACTAGACCATGGAGAACAAATATGGGAAATTTACAGATTTTAAATGAAATGGAGTTTAAGCGCTATGTGTTTCACGCCATGTACAGTTTATTTGGCATTTTTTCCATAGCAATTGGAATCTTGGCAATAATTGTGCCCTCTCAGTCCAACATGGTAACATGGTAAAGATGTGGAAATTTACAGAGTTCAAATGAAATGGAGTTTAAGTCCAACATGGTAACATGGTAAGGATGTGGAAATTTACAGAGTTCAAATGAAATGGAGTTTAAGTGCTATGTGTTTGACGCCATGTACAGCTTATTTGGCATATGAAATGGAGTTTAAGTGCTGTGTTTCACGCCATGCACAGTTTTTTGGAGTTGTCTATAATGCGATTTTTTGGAGATTCCGGTTACGGAATCCGGCGGAAGAAATGAGGTTAAATCTTGATTTTTAGCAGTTAAAATAGTTTTTTAACTGCATATTTGGATGCAGCGCCCTGAAAAACCCCTGGGAGCCATTGATTGTGCAGAAACTAGCTACCAAACTTGGGATTCCAATGAATTGCTGCCGGATTTTGACCGGGAAAAACCGCCAGAAAGACTTTCAAAAAGTCGCGTTATAGACTACTGCCAATTTATTTGGCATATGAAATGGAGTTTAAGTGCTATGTGTTTCACGCCATGTACAGTTTATTTGGCATTTTTTTCTTATAGCAATTGGAATCTTGGTAATGATTGTGCTCTCTCGGTTCAACATGGTAATATGGTTCAACATGGTAACATGGTAAAGATGTGATGTAATGTGTTATAAATATTTTTACTAAAAAAAAAAAAAAAAATCAAATAATTAATAATTATCAGTTATCTATTAATATTTTGTTTGTATCAAATTACATAAAATAGATATAAAATATAAATTTAACATTAATATTATAATTAAAACAATATAGATCTATTTTGTATAAAGAGAAATCAATTTTTTTGAAAATATAATGTTTTTTAAAATATTTTATAAAATTCAAATAAAACTAAAATCAATAATTAATAATTATCTGTTATCAATTTAATATTTTGATTGTATCAAATAACTAAATTAAATATAAAAATATAAATTTATATTAATATATAATTAAAACAATATAGATTCTATTTTAATTTTGTATAAAAAGAATCAAATTTTTGAAAATTTAATTATAATTATCTGTATCATTGTATCAAATAACTAAATTAAATATAAAATATAATTTAATAATTAATATAATTATAAATTAACAATATAGATCTAATTTAATTTTGTATAAAAGAAATCAAATTTTTTGAAAATATAATTTTTTTTTAAATAATTTATAGAATTGAAATAAAATAGAGTTTAATTGCTATATTTTTCATGTCATATGTACAGTTTTTATAGTATTGTTTCCCTAGAATTTGGAATCCTGGCAATAATTTATTTTTCAGCAAATAAAAATAGAAAAATATAAATAACATGGAAACTATCTGCTTTCCACTCCATTAAAAGATAAAAAAGTCAAAACAATGACAAAGAAACTCCATGAGCAATGAGCAATATTGTAGGATAGAGAATGAGCAATATTGTAGGATAGAGAACTAGTGTACATTCACGGGCAATGGTTTTGTAATGAGAATATAGTATTTGTTGATGTTAGCTTCTTCCTTCGCAGAAGCTTAAATATTTGTGTAAAAGTTACCTAATTGATTCATAATTTTAATAATTATTTTAATTGTTAAAATAATTTATTTTTATAATATAAAGTGAGTTAATGCAAATAATTTTTGTATTAATGAATTACATGAATCTCAACCATTGGTCCATAATGATGTTGAGACCTAATTTCAATCATTAATCACTTTAGAGATTAGGGTTGTGGATTTGGTCAATGACTCAAACTTATAAAAGAAAGATTAGGTTAAGGGAGACGACACACATATTGAGAACAAGACAGAGAGAGCGAATTATCAATGATTGGGTGGAGAAGGACTTCTATTTTTGTGTGCAGGGTTAGAGGAAGAATGCAAGGGGTAGTAAGGGAATGATCCAAATCAGCCAACCGATCAAAAGACAGAGCTTTATTATTGTATATATTTTCCTTAAAAAGGCATTATCCTAGTAAGGGAATGATCCAAATCAGCCAACAGATCAAAAGACGGACCAAGGATTTGGTTAGCTGGATCTAATTCTAGCTTTATTGTTGTATATATTTTCTTTAAAAAGGCATTATCCTAGGAAGAGAGTTTTTGTAAGTTTTGAAATTATTTTGAGTAAAGGACTGATTTGAAAGGTAGAAATCTTTGTGTGCATGTATAAAATTGGTTTGTGATTTAATTTGTTTCCCTTAATTATCTTGTTTATGTTAAAATGCTAGTTATTTTTATTCAATAGATTAGGTGCAAACTGACAGCGCTGCAGCACATCATCCTTGCAGAGTTTGGAGCTCATCCCTTTCGGCTTGAGACAGTGTTCAGATTGGTTTCATTCTTGCATCTTGTCCAGGGCTTGGCAGGCTCGATAAATAGTAAGGACCGTTATCCTTACTTGGCATATTGCTCTTCTGAGACTATTGCCCATTCTACTCCCTCAGGCTGAGCCAGATGTTGGTTTACAGAAGTTTCAAACGTCTTAGAGTCAGTGGGAATTCAGTTGGATCATCTCCCTCCTTTCCGATATTCCTTGGATACTCCTAGTCACCTTTTACCTACTAGACAGGAGCTAAACAAGATCATCAGGGAGGACATCTACAGGTAGTTTGTCCAGGTCACCTGGGTCAATCCTCCAGGAGGGTTGCGCCCAAAGATGGCCTTCTATGCTAAGAACTTCTTGGAGTTGAGAGACGGGCTCATTGTTCGACCCCAGTATACATTTCACCATTGGATGCATGCTCTTCGCATTCCTCTAGGCCAGTTCAGAGTAGGTTCTCATAGACTTCGGGTAGAGATAGACCACCAAGTGGATAGACTAGACAGACGCTGCTAGGTATGTCATTTACAGGAGACCGAGGTGCACTTCATCCTTGGATGCCCTGTCTATTACGAGATCAGAGGAAGGTTTCATTGCTTGTTCAGAGATTCTCGGACCCTCGCCGACTTTTAAAAGTACCCTGATCAGAGATGTTTGGCCCTATATATGCAGGAGGCTCTTAGGTTCCGAGCGCATATTCTTCAGCCTCCCATCAGACCAGACCCCACACAGAGGATCACGACATATTCAGGGTACTACCTTCAGACAAGGGCACCAAGAGATTGATTGTTCCCAGTACGTATCCAGACTCCAAATCAGTGAGGATCTGTGGGACCTCACCCTGCCACACAAGATCTCAGCAGCAGTTCCGTCTCAGATCCATTCATGGGAGATAGACTAGGTCCTCCAACATTCAACGACGTGTGAATCCCCCAAGACACGATTTAGTGGATAGTGTGCACTTGCCATCGGCTCTTCATCGGGCCAACAGACATTGTTGAGTTTCTTCAGCGTTATTCATTCAGCCTCAGATGTTAGGAGAGATGGGTCTGATCCTTAGACCTACTAGGTCCTAGATCTTCTCCGCTAGGGCCAGATGTTGATTTACTTCATGCATTGTATTTTTTATAGGAGACCGTTTGGTTCTCGCGCTTTGTATATACATCAGTGTACTCAACAGTCCCTTTGACCTACTTTGTGGCATTAGTTGGACATAAATATAATTATCTTATCTTATCTTATCTTATGTGTAATAAATATTTATTGCAAAGAAGTATGCTAGCTAATAAATTGTTAGGTTGTTGGGACTACAAAAATTAACATGGTACTAGATTTTCCTTTGAAAACTAGTCTCTAAAAATTGCATAGAAGCCAGATTCATCCAGCAATCATATGAGGTAGCAACCAAAAAAAATAAAATGTACGATGTTGAGTCGGATCGAGTGATGTCAAGTGGCGGAGTACAGTGCAAGGGAGTCGAGGCCATATGTACAATACAACAACCACTAGAACAGTAGTACTATATGATGATATGACGAGTTGAAAAGCTTGTAGGTAGCAACTGAAAAAAGTATAAATAAATAAATAAATTTTGAGGTAAGTCTGCAGCACATAATGGTAGAGATAACAAGTAGGAAGTCACGCGATCCACCAAGTGAGTTAGTCGTGTGAGCAGAAAGAGTGGCTGACAGTGGAGGCGGGGAGAAATATTATAGTTGAAAGGATATTTAAAATTAAAATGAGTCACCACCTATAGCCATGGGTTCAGAGCACTAACAAAAGTAGGGGTCAACAACATCCGCTAGCCACTCAGCCAGCAACCACGAAGGATAACAGTGCAGGATTAACCACGAATTGGAGATTTATGTGAGGCAACAAACCCACAACCACAATCATCAATAGGAGATAACGCAGGGAGACATAGTCGTGCAGGACTGTTAAAGCCAATCGGTAGTGTCAGAGCTAGGTCGTCGGAGGGCAAGTAAGACGTGAACAACCACTATAAGGGAAGGTTGAGTTGACATCTAGGTAGTCACAGACATTTGAGAAGATCAAGGAATAGAGAGTTGGCCGCCAGGAGCTGCTAGCGTTGTTGGGGCTAACGACTGTTAGGAGGAACTGCTGTTAGTAAATACAACTAGTTGCCCAATAGTTGAGTCACAAGCCATACCATCGTGTAGTTGGTGTAGGTGACAGAGTAAGTGTAGAGTACAGTAAGCACAAGTTTACATGTAGCAATACGAAGGTCGAGTACAGGGTAACGGGTAGATTGGCTAGATTTTCTATCAAGATTAGCGGAGGTTACTCTTCAAAGGGAGAGAGAGATTGTATCAACAAAAAGCTTGGAAGAAAATCATTTTTTGTGGGTGTTTCAAAAGACCGAGACACAGATCCAAGAGAACATATAAGTAGCTCTATAAACCAGTTGTATTTATTCTTGTGGGTTTTAGGAGAACTTAACACAAGGCATAGTTATTAGATATAGAGATGGAAGGAACTAGTTTGAGGTTTGAATACCAGTTGGATGGTGCATCTAACTTTTTCCCTCAGAAGGAAAGGGTCACCTTACAATTGAAGGAACATGACCTTTGGGACTCTACAGAAAAGGTTGTTCCTGAACTGACGGATTTAGCAAATAAGGCTACTCATATGAAGAAGCAGGTCAAATCCTAAAGGATTATCATGGATGCCATGGAGGATCATTTGATCCCTCACTTGGAAGAGAAGAAGTCAGCCAAGGTTGTTCTTGAACTGACAGATTTAGCAAATAAGGCTACTTATATGAAGAAGCAGGTCAAATCCTAGAGGATTATCATGGATGCCATGGAGGATCATTTGATGCCTCACTTGGAAGAGAAGAAGTCAGCCAAGGAAATGTGTAGACCTGTCTCAAAGTGAAAACATGAAGAAGAAGATGATCTTGAGAAACAAACTTAGATCCATCTAGATGGTAAGGTCCAATAACATTACCGATTCATGAGGATCGCCTAGACATGGGATCAACTTGTAGCCATTGGAGAGGAATCGAAGGACATAGAGCTTGTAAATGTGGCACTAAGTCATGGGAACCATTTGTCAAGGGGATTTGTACTTGAGAGCACCATCCAGATTGGGAAAGGCGTTGGGATGGTTGCATCCAATAAGAGACTCGGGAGGAGTCTTGATCCATAAATTGTCGTGGATATTCCACTGGACAATTTGTCACAACAAATTTACTAAAATATATTAGAAAATATGAAAATATACTCTATGAAGGATTATTTCTCCTTAGATATCTAGATATGTTAATTACCTTTTATTGCATATGCATGCAAATTAGAATTATGCATAAAATAGAGTAGCAAAATAAAACTCACAAACCACAAATTAACACAAGATATAACCTGGAAAACCCTTTTTAGAGAAAACTCAGATGGAAGGTTAGGTTGTTTTTTTGTCTTTCTTTGAATGGAAAATGGATGTAAGTACAAACAAGTGAGGATTGTGGCCCATGAGCTGCTAAAATGCACAAACCCTCCATGTTTTCTCTTTCTCTATCCACTCTTTGCTACTTTGCTCATCTGTGGAACAAAATGTACTCAAATAGAATGTCACCCCTTTTCCTTCCAGTGGTTTGGTTATAATACAACCTAATAGTCGACTAGTGGTTAAGTTTTACTCCTTCAACTCTTAACTAGAGTTACATTATCGACTCTTCTACAATATTCTTCATCATGATCACATGACTATCTCCTTTTCCATGAATAATACTCTAATTATGGTGGTTAACGCAGGAAAGTTAACTTTTGAGTAGCATAAATTTTGCAAAAAGACTCCAAATGAGGCAATTTTTACAATGTTAGAAGGTATCTATGTGTAGAATAGCGCTAAAGGGTGAGGCTCTTAAGAGGAACGTTTTTACTCCCAAAAAGCATTGTTTAATGCCTCAAATTACTCCCAGAAGATATCAAACCTTAATTCGCCAAATTGGTACTCGTCAGTAAAAATGGTCCTATGAGTTGATTCCTCTACTTTTTATACTCTAAAAACATCAAGATGATGACGAATGATATAATGATCCAATCTAGAACACAACTCCCCATTTTGGGATGCTTTGGTGCCCAAAGCTTCTACTATATGAGGTGAGGAAATTTTTTCTCCACCTTCTCTCAGGTGTACCTTTTAGCTTTTTCTAGAAGCTATCCTTTCAACCCATTATGTAGTCATGGTGTGCCTGTCTTATAGTTGTCAACCTCTTCTGCAAAATTATATCCTTTGTCAACTTTGCTTGAGCATTTGATGCCAATTCCTCTACAAAAGGTAGGACCTCTTCCTTTCCCTGATCTGGCATGGAAGGCTCATAGTATCTCAAAGGGGCCATATCACAGAGCCTTAATTTTCATACAATGACCCTGTAGCCTCTCCTTGTTCAATTGTAAACATACTCTGTCTCCACCCTGTAGGACTTCTTTGTTCTATGTTGATTATGCCTGCCTTTATATTTTTCTTGTGACTTTTGCTGTGTCTACAGTACCTATATATGGATTTGTCTGATCTTCTCAACAAATTTTTCTCCTCTTAAGGCATCCCTTGTAAGATCCTCCTTCACTCTTCATTGCTATCCATATGCAATAACCATAGGTGAAGGTGGCAAATATCCAAAACAAGTTTCAAATGGGGACTTACCAGTGTAAGTATGGATTTCTCTGTTATTAAGAGTTTTATTTATATATACTAGATTTTCGTCCCAAGTCTTCGGATGCCTCTAATTGTAACCCTTCAAAAGTTGCATGTTTTTTTTCCATGGCAATAGAATCTATATTAGGATCTTAGAATCTTTGACACTACCAATCCAAATGCCACAACAAACTATTTTGCACAACGGAATATAAATAGCAGTAAATCAACTAGTGCACAAAATAAGCAACTTTTTTTTACAGTTTTCAATAGCCCAACTTTGGTATATTAAAAAATTGTAATACGATCATCTAGGGCTCCCATACTAGAGATAATGGCCTTCATATGAAATTTTCACTATTGCAGCAACTAGAAATTATTCTTCTAATTGAATATTATTATGTGCAGTTTATTTTCTATTATGACAAACAACAAATAAAATCACTACCACAATTTTCACCAAAAATAAAATGCAATGCGAAAAATAAAATTGGAACTGAGAAAATAGAGCACAAACAGTTAAATTGACACCATTATTTTTGAACAAATGTCCCTGGAAGAACCCAATGTGGGAAATTTGGTGCAACAGATGAGGGTTTTATTATTATTATTCAATAGCAAAATATGAGTATAATGCCTAGATGCCAAACTGGAAATCCTCTCCCGAGAAACCACTGACAAAATATCTGAGAGAATTATCTCTATCCACAAGCAATCCTAGCTTGATCTGGCCCCACATCAACTCCCAAACTGCATATGTGTCAACCTCTGTGTAGGCCACTATAGAGGCTAAAATTCGCACTGCCTGGAATAGATGCTCGTTGCCTTTGCTGACTGTCTTTGCCACTCAGAAGGATTCATTGGCCTTTGGCGGAATTCTCTAGCACTCAACTCTTGAATCAAACTCTCCTCTTGCTGAATTGAATTGCCTCTTTAAGGCTTTGCACAAGCCCATGTAGCCTCTCTGTGGAATACTCAACCTCTCTCAGCTGACTTTTCTGGCACTGGAAAATTCCACTGAAATCACTCTACTGCTGCTCCTCAATCTCTGCTACTCGATCTCTAGCTTGAATTCTTCTCAGCACTGAATCTCTGCTCTCTAGGAAATTCGATCTACCTAGATCACCCTTTCACTCAATGATATCTTCTCCTTCCCCATCATCCTCCTCTTATAATCTCTTATTGGTGAACCAACAACCATGATTAGATCTCCATCAATGGCTAAGATCATCTCAAACTCAATCTGTGTGAGTTTCTAGAGCATTCTCACATTTCCTTAATTAATTCCTATTAATTAACCAATTTTCCTAAGTTAGATTTAGGAAAAATTTAAAAGATGGTTAATTAATTTAATTAACGTGCTTCACAAGCTTATCTCGTGAAAACTTTTCTGGGTTTTGAAGATCTCGCATTCTTAGTCCCTCTCTAGCACAAATCGAGACTAGAACACATGTCTGATGCTACAAAACGAACATTCCATCTTAGCGAGGAAGGCGTTTTCTCTGTCTTCACCTATAACATCTTCCTTCATGTTGTTGATGTCTAACATCTACGACAATCTGTCACTTCCCACTAAGCCATTGTGCATACTCTGATTCATTTTCCAACTCTATAGTTGAACCACCATGCATTTGCATTGTTGTTGACACTGCACACTGTCATCCTGCACTATTGCCAACTCTGCTCTGCGCTGCAACTGATCTCATGTTGTTGATGCTCCTGCAACTAAGAAATAACCTCTGAATCAACTATGTCCTTGTATTGGCACTGCATCTATCTCTTGAGTCTCTGACTGCAACTAGCCTTTGCACCATCTACTGAGTATCTATTTGTGCCCTGAATGGTTTGGCGCCCCTCTAGTAACGGACTGCAACTAATTCTGCAATTGTCCCTCAAGATCTGATGACACCATGTTAAAATTGATCCATCTGCTACTGAATACTATGGGCCCCTGTAGAAAGGGTAATGATCCATAAGGAAGCACCTGTCCAAAGCTATACTCCTTGGACCCTGCCCATAATCTCTACAACTCTGGGAACTAGAGTTCAAGGTCTCCCCACCTCTCTCCTTGAGGTATAGTTGCATACAAAGCGAATTCGTCCTCCAACCTTTTGGACAAATTATCGATCTTAATTCTCTACTAAAGTTTCTACCTACACCAACTTGTCCTTCTTGTCCTTCTTCTTCTTGGGACACTGGGTGCTATAGTGACCAAACTCACCACATCTGAAGCACTTGATCTTCAACAAATATTTCTTCTTCTTTTCTTTTCCCTTGGATCCTTGTCCCTGACTGGGACTTTTCTTGGCCTTCCCTTTCGATGCAAGGGCTACATTTTCCTCGTATTTCACACTCTTCGATCCTTTGCTACTGTTTCCGCTCATATTACTTTCGACAAGAGAAAGTCTCGTCTCTTCTTGAGTGAGATCACTCCACAACTGATCCCATCCAGGGAGTTGATCTTGTCTAGTGATACCTTGGACAAACATTTCCCACTCCTTGGTGAAACCGTTGAGAGTTGTATGCACTAGCTCACTCTCGTGAGGTGTCTCTCCAACTATTGCAAGATCATCTTGAACATTCTGAATTCTAGTGAGACAAGGAGAGACTCCGCCCTTCTACATCCTAGTGGTCCTCAGCTTCTCTTTCAAGAACATCTTTTGATTCTTGGAAGGATTCTAGAAAAGCGTTGCGACAACATCCCACATTTGTTTGGCAATATTCTTGCTAGCTAAATGTGATACTATATGATCTCAAACTCTATCGAGGATCATCCTCTTCATCTTATCCATCTCCTTATTGTAGTTCTCTAGTTGTTGCGGATCTGTAGGTATGGCTATATCTCTATCTGCAAGCGTCTTTAGACCATGCTCATCTAGCAGAAAAGTCATTCTAGATTTATGAATAAAATAGTTAGAGGCTCCATCAAGCCTATCCTGATTTCGAAGTCCAATTGAGGTCATTTTTGCAAAACTCAAATATGGGAAAAAGAAATAAACAAGAATCTCCTCCCTTTCTTGCTTAGCTGCCTTCTACTGCGGAAATCTTAGATTTCCTCCGAAAAATTGGATCTAGAAACCCTCAAGGAAATTATGGAAAATTCCTTTCTCTATGTGCTTTTTTTCTTCCTCCCAACGTTAATCTGCTACTACAAAACCTGTTGCAAAATCACTGTGCCTAGATCTGCTCAAAGAAATTGTTGATCTGCTCATTGGAACTACTTCCCGGCAACACCACTGCCTATAAGTGAGTGCAACTGAGGCTCTTGAAATTTTTTGTTGCCTGCAAAGTGAAAATCAAACCCCTATCTCTACTAATTCACACACTTGTCTGGCCTCTGCGTATATCCATAAATTTTGCCCAGAGACTTCCTTTGAAGCTACAAAATTTCTCCCTTGTTCTAAGCCATTGATCTGTCTTCAAACTTGCTCTAATATCATGTGAAATTTTCACTATTGCAACAACTGAAAATTATTCTTCTAACTAAATATTATCATGTGCAGTTTATTTGCTATTACGCCAAACAACAAATAAAATCACTATTGCAATTTTCACTAAAAATAAAGCGCACTGTAGAAATAAAACTGGAATTGAGAAAATAGAGCATACATACAATAAAATTGTACCCGTTATTTTTGGACAATTGTCCCTAGAAAAACCCAATGTGGGAAAACCAGTGCAACAGATGAGGGTTTTATTATTATTATTCAACAACAAAATTTGAATACAAAGTCTGGATGCCAAACTGGCAATCCTCTCCTCAGAAATCACTGGAAAAATATTGGAGAAAATTTTCTCTCTCCACAAGCAATCCTAGCCTGATCTGGGCCCACAATCAGCTCCCAAACTTCCTCTATGTCAACCTCTATGTGAGTTGAAACTCGCATTGCCTAGAATATCTGTTCTTTGCCTTTGTTGACTGTCTCTGCCACTAAGAAGGATTCATTAGCCCTCTACAATAATTTTCCTAGCACTCAGCTCCTTAATCGAACTCTCCTCTAGCTAAATCGAACTGTCTCCTTGAGACTTTGAGCAAGCCCCTGCACAACCTCTCTGTGGAATACTCAACCTCTCTTAGCTTACTCTTCCGGCACTAGAAAATTCCAATGGAATCACTCCGTCGCTGCTCCTCAATCTCTGCTACGCGATCTCTAGTTTGAATTCCTCCCGACACTGAATCTCTACTCTCTGGGAAATTCGATCTGCCTAGATCACCCTTTCACTCAATCATATCTTCTCCATCCCCATCATCCTTCTCTTATAAGCTCTTGTTGGTGAACCAACGGCTATGATTAAATCTCCATCAACGGTTAAGATCATCTCAAACGTGATTCGTGTGAGTTTCTAGAGCATTCCCACCTTTCCTTAATTAATTCCTATTAATTATCCATTTTTCCTAAGTTAGACTTAGGAAAAATTTAAATGATGGTTAATTAATTTAATTAAGGCATTTCACAAGCTTATCTTGCGAAACATTTTCTGGGTTTTGAAGATCTTGTGTTCTTAGCCTCTTTGACACAAATCAAGACTAGAACACCTATCTGATGCTACAAAACTAACACCTCATACATCCACTGATACAAGAATACACACCAAGGTTTGGTGTCAGTCCTTCGACAAACAATCTACCCTGAACAAGATACAATAAGACCGTCTAGCTGATGTAGCATGCCTCACAGCACCTCTAGGTCATACCCTGAACACATGTTCCTGATCTACAACAACACCTCTCTACCTCTATCAATGATCCTGCTCCTTTAGGTCACAGGACACACTTCCAATCTACCCTCTAGCTGATTATTAGTCCATCAACAACCAAAACATCGGGTCTTCACCAACTACCCACTTGTTGCTTCATAGTCCTTCAAGAAGTTAACATACTTTGGGATTTCTTTCCCACTAGCTGCTCCTTAGTTCTTCAAGGACACAACTCTTAGGGACTTCTTTCCACTATTTCCTTCTTGTGATTCCCAATGAAGGTAAACTTAGAGCATGGACTGTTGCCACCTATCACTGTCAAAAGTCCTTCTTCAATCTTAACATTGGGTTAGTAAAACTACTCCCTTGAGCTCCTTTTTTCATCCTTCAAAGATCAGTCTTGAGTATCACTTCTTCCTCCCTTCTAATAGTTCTTAAAGTCCTTAAGTATTGGACTTAGGGTATACAGGACGCCTACCTACAACCGTCCAAGCTGTTCTTTGAGGTGCCCAAACCACTGTCCAATACTTGGACTCTCATCCACTAGCAACAACATCAATACAAGAGAACAACCATCCCTTATTCACCAAGGTTCTGTAGTCCTTGTCCTCAGCCTCTATGAAAATATGAGCTCTAGTTTGGGCATACGTCAACCCTAAATATGCTCTAGAACTCTATGTTTTCCCTCACTTCAGGTTGCTCCTAACTACATTAGCTTGTCTTGTGCTTGTGGCCTGGTTTATGCCTTGTTGACCACTACGTGTCAACTACCCATAGCAGTACACCACCTTTTTTTCCGCAAAAGGGATAGCGCTTGATCGACATGTCCGTGCCATTCGACTATCATCATCAATCCGATCATGTTATGTTGTAAACCCAGTCTGCATGTGTAAATTGTAAATAATCTTAGCAGATTTGTGTCATGTATGTATTTGCCTAGGTAAACCTAATCTTCTGGTGATGATCTACGTTCCGGAAGGTTTTTTGTCTCACCGACCCATGGTCAGCAGAGTTTTCCTTCAGCCTAACCCCAAAGCCAGAATGGATTTTGTCATTAGAATCTTAGGGGAATCCTAGTGTGCTAGGTCGAGTCTATGTAAAAGTAATTTGGAAATAATTCTAACTATTTGGTTAGGTTATTACAAATTGTTTGATTTGCTAGATTATATTTGTGTCGCAAGACTGGGTAGTCTATGAGGGTCTATGTCAAACGGGTTTTCCCCCTTGGGATGTAAAATTCTAAAATTCATGATGTAAAGTGTCTTGAGGGTTAGAACATAATTAATCCCCTCATAGGTCCTAGGTCCCAGGTAAAATTCCCAAAGGCTAAGTTCGAGGGTCCAAAAAAAAAATAATTAAAAAAAAAAAATTAAAAATTTAAAATTAAAAAGAAATTAAAAATAATAAAATAAAATAATAACAAATTCAAAGTTCTGAGGAGATTAAATGCAAAATTTTAATTTTTAATATATTAAAATGTATTTAAAATTTTGACGGATGAGATTAAAAGAGATTTTGATCCTCATCGATGGTCGAGATCATTATGACATGGATCACTCGAACTAGCCGTTGGGGAAATTTTCCTTTAAATAGGGGTTCAGAGGTCATTTGAGATCATTCAATCTGTGAGCCTTGTGCTAAAGAAAGCTCTCTTGTAGTCATTTTTCATATGCAATAAAGAAAGACTTTGGGGTTGAAATCTTGTTGGTGTTACTCTTATGAAAATGATGTAAGATGTTTCATCTCTGTGCATGATTTTAATTTCAGCCATTGATAATAGCTTTATCAAGAGTGATTTTAAACATAGGTATCTCATTTAGTCGCTAGGGTTTGAAGGGTAGTTAAATTTCTGAATATGATGGCAGGTATCTCCATTAGATTCGGGTTTTAGTATCGTATTCTCCCTCTTTGTTAATGGTTGAAGTAAGTTGTGCAGGAAAATCTAGATTTTGAAGATCAATAGGCGTTTGGGGAAGTTCTTGGCTAAACTAGGCAACTCCCGAGAAACACTTTCTGAAGAGCCCAGCTAGTTTTAACCCTAGGCTTATCATTTGAATTTTTCTTGTGAATGCATGAGGGGTTTTCTGAAGCATTTCATAGTAAATTTAAAATTCTAAAAATATTTCAGTGGCATACTGACAAATCTAGCTATTTAGAGCCTTTAAGTTGTAAATATTGTAATTGTTTAACTGGTTTTAGGGTCTTAGTTTTGTTTCTTGTGCATTTTATTTCTGGGTTTTCAGTTTTTGTTATTGCAAGTTGCAGATCGGAAGAAAAAATTTTGTCTGAAGCCAGAACTAGGCCCTCGAGGGTAAGATCTGGCATCAGGTTCAGTTCTGGCAGGAATATTTACTTCATATCTGGAAGATTTTGCAAGGTTTTCATCAAGCAATCCGAAGCAGAAAGATTTAAGATTTTAATTAAGTTTTCTAAAAAATCATTTGTTCAAGGGTTTCTGAGCCATCAATTTCAGTTTATCTGCTGCCCAGGCTGCTGTACCTACGTTTTTCGAAACCCCTCCAGGCGTCCCTCAAGTTGCAGCATTGGCCATCAAATCCTTCATTCTCACACTGTCCATTCATGCGCAATCAGCCATCACCTACGAGAAAAACCATCTACGCTACCTAAAAGCTCAAACCCTCCCACGCTGACAAAGATCTATGCATTATCTATGCCTTTTTTTCCAGTTTCCTCCATCGAAACCCTACAAAACTTCAACGCGGCATCCATCCTACGCATCACCATTCTTTGGCTTCTCTTCCCACATTCCTCACGCAGTCCTCATCCTCGTTTCCCTTAGCTAAACCGTCCTCTCAACTCTCACTCAACTCAATCCACGCTTCATAAGCTGCCCGTGGCTATCAATTTCCGCGACATTCCTCATTGAGCCTCCACGCAGTGTTCTACTGTCCAGTTCACGCAAAAAATTTTATTTGGGTTATGCCGCCACCCTTCACGCAGTCAGCTCCACCCTATGCCTGCATTTTCTTAAATTTTTACGCTGTTGTCTGCCCATCCGTTGGCCATTCCACGCTTTTCTTCACTCCTCGCGAATCATTCAACGCTGCATTATTTTTCCTTGCCACAACCATATTTCTCCAGCATCTTCGACCTGCAAAGAGAATCCGCTTTCCCAAAGGAATTTTTATTTTCTTGAGTTTAGACTTAGGAACCCATTAAAAATATTAATTATTTTAATACATCCTCATCCAGGTGAAATTTCTCCAAACGATTTCTGGGTTCTAGAGATCTCATGTGTTCTAGCCCCTCCACCAAATTTCAGAGCTAAATCACATCCAATGCTACCCAAAATCAACAAAATATTCAACTGGTTTTACTCCTTTCCAGCTTGTCTACGGCATGGAAGTAGTTCTACCAATTGAATGCGAGATACTGTCTTTGAAACTGGCAATTGAATTATTACCAACTACTTCTGCCAAAGAGGAATGCTTTCTGTACTTAGCATGTCTCGATGAGACTCGTCGCAATGCTGCATTAGTTAGCGAGGCCCAAAGGAAACGAGTTAAAGCATAGTATGATCAAAATGTCAAACCTCATTCGTATGCAGAAGGTGATTTAGTCTTGGTCTATAATCAAGAGCACAATAAGTTAGGCGCTAGAAAATTCAAGCCCATGTGGCATTGCCCTTATATTGTAAAACGTGCACTAACTAAAGAGGCCTATGTAGTATGAACTAGTGGATTATGATGGAATTCCTTTGGGAAAGCCCAAAAATGGTCTTTACATAAAGAAATACTATGCTTAGATTGTTTGGTGAAACGTTTATATATTATTGTACCATTATTTTTCATATAACAACGTTTAGCAGTTTTGCGATTTTTCACTACTTCTCTTGCTTATCTTGTGTTACACCTGATTTGCTGATGTCGACATTCCCCCAGATTTACGTTGGCTTCGCTGATGGCTCTAGTCGTAGCACTTGGAATTTTTCTTCCGCAGCTTGGGTCATCTATTCGCCCACAGATGAGTTAGTTTCTATTCATGGGATATGCCTTGGTCAAACAACGAACAATATTACAGAATATAGCACAGTGATTGAGCTATTATCTAATGCCATTGCATTTGACATTCGTCGATTGATCATTAGGTTAGATTCACAACTCGTAGTATTACATTTGAATGGTTTTTATTCAGTTAAAAGTGCTTCCATGTTAAGAATGTTTTTGCAGGTTCGTCTCTTGGAATGAGAATTTGAATACATTGAGTATCAACATATTCCGAGAAATTTAAACACATTAACAGATGCATTAACTGATTGTGTTAAATTGGCACTTGTAAAACATTTGTAAAGAAATCAATGCAATATTCATTCACTTATTGTACAAGATAATCAAAAATAGAAGTAGTAGGTTTTTCATTAGATAAAAGTCTGTAAATAAGTGTGCCTTTTACAAAAATTGTCATCCAATGACATGAGGCCTTATGGCCTTTATTTTCTAAACATGCCGATACATCACCAAAAATAAAAATTGTAGCCCTCAGATTAGTCACTACACATGATGGTGATCATGGTCGCATACAATAGCACGTGCTACTAGTCATAGCAAATGGATAATAGGACCAGGAACTCCTACAGTATGCCTATGGTAGAGGAGAGGCAAATCATCTATAGCTTGGAATATCCAGAGTCAACCTCTCAAGGTTGTGCTCTATCTCTTTCAGTTTATCTGCCACATCCGGGTTTTGTACTATGGGGGAAACTAGCTGCTCATCATGCCTTTCATATCTATGTAATCCAATTGGTCCCATTGGGGCCACATTTGCATGATCATTTCGAATAATTAGTTGGATGCCAAAAATAACAAAAAAAATGAAAATATTAAAATCCACCAAAATGTGAAGTTTTACTTATAGCACCCGGCTACATCTCAAGATGCAATGGCATGTCTAGATGTCCTGCGTAGCCCATCCCTGCATACGGAAAGTCCTCGATCATGATGATCTGGCTTTCCAGCCACTTGAAGAAGTCAACAGTAAACCTGATAGTTGGTCCTTCGCCACCTCCATGGCGTGCCATAAGTGTACCCCAATTTAGCATGCGAGGGTCACAAGGCCCTCCTCTCTCTACAGATACCTGTGGAGCCAAAAGAGAAATCCTCTCCAAAGCAAACGAAATAATGAAGGTATCATACCAAAAGTTTTTGAGTCTGCTCGTTCTGACCTTAGTTAGTTACCCTTTCAATTTGGCAACTACAACCTCACACCAGTTAAATATGGTACCATTAAATCAATCCGCATAAGTCTACATCTGAGCCTTAGTGAGCAAATGTAAAGCTGCACTACCACACACACATGCAACAATAAACCTGATGGCTTTCAAAGGCATTTGAGATATGGTCTTGATATCAATTTGGCCATCTTTGAGAGCAGCCTCATCAGTGCAATATTGTATCAAATAGGTAGCATTGGTCTCGCCACCGTGCCTATGCCCATACAAGCTGATTTCCTCACCATGGCGTGGAAGTCAACTCAGGAAGTAAATGTCAAAGCATCAATCACAAGTATGTGGTCTCCAACTATAAAGCATTCTTCCTGAACATTCCACTTGCCTACCATCCATTCAAGCAAGTCTAATGGGGCCCTCATGCCCGGAATGGTGAAAAACTTGTATAATCCACAATTTGTCAGGGTTTGTATGGTTTTCGGGTCATTGAGAGAAAGTATATCTTGTTCTTCGTGCTCACGCTCTCTCCATTCCATGTTTATGGATCAAAAGCCTGCGATTAAACATTAAAGGCCATTAGAAACAAGTATGGAGAGATTTAGCAAAAATTTGGGGCGTTTTCATTTGTTTTTCTTTGCCCTCACACTGTGCACAACCGGATTTAATGGACAATGCGCAGTGCCTTTCCTTGAAACTGTGCACATAGTATTAAAAAATATGTTGGTGTGCACATGCCTGATGAAGGGTACCTATGCACATTGAGGGCGAAAAACATTTTACATAACCTCCCCAAAAATCCAAAATCTACGGTGAAAAGCTAAAAAATTGACATGAAATGAAGAGCTCGGATAAACCAATTACTTGGTGAAAGCGGTTCGCAATTTCGTCCAATGGTTTGCCTGAAATCAGCTTCAAAAGTTTCTAGTAAAAATGGCTTTATCTCTCTCAAAAGGGTAAAAATGCAAATGGTGAAAACTTTTACTTTTTTGGACTTTTTATAAGCTTTTAGGGCTAATAAAATATTATTTTACACCTATTAACTTTTTCAAGTCCGACTTTATAAATGTTTTCTTTTTATTGTTGAGGAGAGATAATTATTTCGAGTTTAAGTGTGCAGGTTACGGGATAATTACGGAAACAGATCGTTTTGGTACTGAGTATTGTTTATCACTTTTTCAAACTCATTAAAACTTATGAAAAAGTGAAACGATGGAGTTCTCTTTACGCCCTTTTCATAATCCTTAAAAACGAATAGATCGTCGAGTACTTTATTGTTCGAACTCGTAAAAGTAAATGAACAACTGTCCTTTCAGTATAAGTTTACCTCTTTTATGGACTGAACTGACCTATTTACAAAAAAGGTATACATTGACTGATCATGGTCAATAGAGTTCTCTCTTGCATTATTTTATCCTTTTTCGGGCTTGAGGGACTAAATTTATGAAAAAGAACATTATGGAGTTTACTTATGTTTTTCTTTTGACTCCCTAAAACTGAAAAACACCTAGCTTTACTTTCTCTGGGCTCGTTAAAATTTTACGGTAAAAAGAACTGAATGAGTTTTATTTTCATGTATTTTCAAACTATTTAAACATGAAAACGACATCATGTTACCCCTTTATCAGACTTGTAAAATTAAATAGCATAAGACTCGTTAAGCATGACAAGACGAACCACTCCTCCTTAGGGTTCGTTAAAAATACTTTGGAGGACTCGTCCGAAGGATGAGCTTACGAAACAAGTATATGTTATCGTCCTCAAACCTATAAAAAATAAAGAGGTACTTGCAGGTAATGGTGGGGGAAAAAGTTAAAAAGAATCTTTGTTTTGCATTTCTAAAAAGTAGTCGCTCTTGACCATGACACTCTGTCACTTTTGCGTCTGGGATGGGAAATCCATTTGTTACTCAGTTGACCATACCTCATTGAGAGTCTTCAGTTGGGTTGGGTTTTATTTTTTGAGTCAAATATTACCAAGTCATTATGTCGTGTCTCTGATATGTTCAAGAAAAGTTCAACCTCAGTCAAAAATACTTTGCTAGTCTTCGCCTTCAGTTGCATCAACCGTCCCTGAGTCAGTCCTGAATTACTCTTAACCTCTTTTTTTCAAAACTTGACATGCGTTTAGGTCCTCATATGACGAATCACTTCCTATCGACTTCATCTCATTATCTAGGAAGATGATCTAGAAACCTTTAGTACCTTGAAGCCTGCATAACTTAATGGCAGGTTTCTCTCCTTCGACGAAAGGTTCTCATCATTGGCCTTTGATCGAATGATTCTACGAGTGTTCGACATCAAATCGTCTATTCACACTTCTTAGATTGTACTAGAAGTACCTTGAGATCCATTGTTATTATTGGTGGTTTCTCTCGCGCTTATTACTGATTCACATCATTGATCGATAAACAAGTGGTTTCTACCATGTTCAACTTCGAGACATTCATTCGCATGGCTGGATTCGTACTATGGATCGAGAGATGGAGATCAAGACCCTGGATCTAGTTTCATCCATCCAGGATGCGTGGAGTTATTAGATATTCATGATTGTAAACATAGATCCATTGATCGCTGCATCCATACTATGTTGTCTTTTGACATGGATCTTCAAATGTATTTCTGTACTGTGCTTTGAGGCATTTATGTTCTAAGTATGGGAATTCCTACCTCAGTGATGATATTATATATTGCATTATAACATTTGTCTGATTCTTTCAGGTCTCCGACTGTAGTCTCCAACCCAAACCTTCGCATAATAAAGCACTTCAGTCATCAAAATATGTCTTCTGACTTTGTGCTTTAGGGGGCAATTTATTACACGTCATTTTGTCACATTAGGCAAATGACCATCAGTTTGGACCTTTTTTTATCCACATGTGTTTTAGAGAATTACCCTGCAAAGTTTGAAACTAAATCATCCCAAAGAAGGTGGAATTTCTAGATCCTATGGAACAAAACCTTGATTTTGGCTATATTCGGAGTTTCCTAGTCATTTCTTGTGCATACGCAGGGAAGACCATTATTATTTGTGCAGAAGTACGCAATGACTTCCACTATGACCTACGGACATGACTTGAAGTACATAAAAAAAAAAAAAGTAAATTCTAGAAGCATTGTTGGTAGCATTATCCCAACCAACAAGTTTCGAATGAGTGCCTTTTCAGTGTTGATCCCTCCCATATTGGAGTAACTCCCCTTCCTTTGTGGAACCTCTATCTCACTAATAGTGGATCTCATCCCTTGGAGAATGGATCCATAACTCCTCATCCTTGGCCTATAAAGCCAAGGATGAGGTTTGAGAGAGGATTGTTGGAAGTAGGTTGATGTTGTTGAGATTAGGTTGGAAGGCTTGTCTTGCAACAGAGAGGGTTGGAGATAGCAGAAAGGGCTTGCCACATCAAGGCTACATGGTTGTAAGGCTTTTCTGCAATTTTATGAATATAAGCAATTGTTCTTTCTCAATTACATATCTATTGATTTGATTTGTAGGATTCCTTGATCACCTACGTGAGTTTTGGTTGCATAATTGATCAATTTACATGTATAATTAGTTAATTAGCTCATTATCTCTTTGATTATATGTTGTATGCTTTGATCTCTTGTTTGTCTCTATCTTTGCAGATCTCTTTTAGAACATTGCAGAGAAACTGTTGGGAGTGACGAGAGGACATTTGGAGCATCAAAGAGTGCGTGATCAAAAGCTTTGAGGGACTTCATCAACCAATTCACTAAACTAGTAAGATGCCTCTTTCATTCTATTGCTTTCAAATGATCAGAAATTAGAGAAAGGTAGCAGTTGTTGTGTGTTTGTTACTAGGGTTCTTAGAAGTCTAGGGAGATCGCTCTTATCCACAAAAGGGATTTGTCCTCATAACAGTTACTTTTAATCTAAAATTCCTAATCTAGATGAGAAGTTCTCCTCTTGAGCTCTTACCAAAGGGTAAAATTGGGGTGATTGTAAGAAAGAGGGGGCGAGGACATGGTGGTGCCATTAATGATACCCATCCCCTGAGTATTACGAGCCAGTGTGTGCCTTTGTTCCTACAAGGGGACAAGCCACCTTCATAACTGCAGGGTCACAATGCTTTTACCTTACTTTGTCCCAAATGGAAGAACTTTCCAAGAAAGTCCTGTTACCGCTCAAACTAGTAGGGGGATCTCTAAAGGGAAAATGCTAGGCCAAGGGCAACAAATGGAGACTTAGCCCAATGTCACCTCAGTTAAGGCTCCCTTCTATTTACAAACTTTCACCGATGAGAGGAGACCCGATATGTATGAGAGTCATTAATGAATGATAACTCAATGGATATGAGTGACCCAAACTAACCCTTTCCCAGAAAAGTTTGAAAGATGGAGCTTGCTTGCTCACTAAGAAAGGTAGTATAGATTCTAAGGAAAGGAAGAGAGGATTTTGAGGGTTAGGAGTATTTGAATAGAATTTGTGAAGGAGTTCCCCAAACCCTAAATTCCTTGTTAGAATTGGTATCTGGGATGGTTCTTGAAGAATGGTCCTTTGAAGGAACGGGACCACATGGGGCCAAGTGTACCCGGTCTAGGGTATGAGGAAAGTATGAAGCAACCAATGATGCTCTTACCCTAGACAAGGTGGGAAAAGGATCAAAGAAAGTATTTTCACTCAAAGATGTTGTTTTGACCCTATGAGGCGTTAACCTTGGGGATGGCAAGGCAAGTTTTGATCTAGGAGCTAGTGTTTGATTTTTCTTCCAACTCCACTTGTCGGAATGGCTTCAAAATTGGAGGAGGGCTAGAGGAAGGGCCAGCACAGGAGACCCTAGGAGATTAAATGTTTTTGATGGCTAGCTTGTCAAGAAATTGATGCCCTAGTCTCCCCACTGTGGCTAGTCTCGGAAGGATGTGAGAAAATATGGATTTTAGTGACCACCCTTGGTAGATCAGTGCCTTAATCTTTGGGATATGTGAGTCTATGTTGAGTAACAGTAGGATTTTCTTTAGTAATCGGAGAACCCACAGTAAAAACCATTTTGCTATCAACGTTTCAAATCCCAACAGGGATCCATCATCAGGACTATTACTGAGTGTGATAGAAAAAGAGCTTGATAGCTTCTGCAGCTCTTCTTGCTATCTTCACCCTAAATTTTTCGAGTAAAATGATTTCACTCCATGTATCCCCTCCGCATAGAGAAATGATTCTAGATTTAAGACTTCTATGGTTAATATCTTCTTTAGTAATCGGAGAACCCATATTAAAAACCATTTTGTTGTCAACGTTTCAAATCCCAACAGGGATCCATCATCAGGACTATTACTGAGTGTGATAGAAGAAGAGCTTGATAGCTTCTGCAGCTCTTCTTGCTATCTTCACCCTAAATTTTTCGAGTAAAATGATTTCACTCCATGTATCCCCTCCGCATAGAGAAATGATTCTGGATTTAAGACGTTTGTGGTTAATATCTTCTTTAGTAATCGGAGAACCCACAGTAAAAACCATTTTGCTGTCAACGTTTCAAATCCCAACAGGGATCCATCATCAGGACTATTACTGAGTGTGATAGAAGAAGAGCTTGATAGCTTCTGCAGCTCTTCTTGCTATCTTCACCCTAAATTTTTCGAGTAAAATGATTTCACTCCATGTATCCCCTCCGCATAGAGAAATGATTCTGGATTTAAGACTTCTATGGTTAATATCTTCTTTAGTAATCGGAGAACCCACAGTAAAAACCATTTTGCTATCAACGTTTCAAATCCCAACAGGGATCCATCATCAGGACTATTACTGAGTGTGATAGAAGAAGAGCTTGATAGCTTCTGCAGCTCTTCTTGCTATCTTCACCCTAAATTTTTCGAGTAAAATGATTTCACTCCATGTATCCCCTCCGCATAGAGAAATGATTCTGGATTTAAGACTTCTGTGGTTAATATCTTCTTTAGTAATCAGAGAACCCACATTAAAAACCATTTTGTTGTCAACGTTTCAAATCCCAACATGGATCCATCATCAGGGATCCATCATCAGGACTATTACTGAGTGTGATAGAAGAAGAGCTTGATAGCTTCTGCAACTCTTCTTGCTATCTTCAAGGAGGCCTCAAGATCACTTTGTCTACCTTCTAGGTCAAGTAGAAGCAACCTTGCAGATTTTGTACTTCAATGTGCAATACGAATGGCTTCTCAAGATCAAATTCCTGGACTATTACTGAGTGTGATAGAAGGAGAGCTTGATAGCTTCTGCAGCTCTTCTTGCTATCTTCAAGGAGGCCTCAAGATCACTTTGTCTACCTTCTAGGTCAAGTAGAAGCAACCTTGCAGATTTTGTACTTCAATGTGCAATACGAATGGCTCCTCAAGATCAAATTCCCGGACTATTACTAAGTGTGATAGAAGAAGAGCTTGATATCTTCTGCAGCTCTTCTTGCTATCTTCAAGGAGGCCTCAAGATCACTTCGTCTACCTTCTAGGTCAAGTAGAAGCAACCTTGCAAATTTTGTACTTCAATGTGCAATACGAATGGCTTCTCAAGATCAAATTCTACCCCTAGGAGATTTCGCTCCCATTACATGGCCCATACCTTGAAGGAAATAGACAAATTCCATAATATTAAGCAGTAAATGCATGCAACAATTAGCCCTAGAACAACCAAAATCCCAATCCAACATATATGACGAAACTAAACAAGAATAACATCAAAAGTACGTACTTACATGTAATAGAGTATATCCAACCATTCACAATTGATAATAAAAAAGCTCGAAGAAAAGATAGACCAATATCCACACAACAAAACTCATCCATAAAGCTCCAATTCATCCTTAGAAGAAGTGCAAAAATCTCAATAGAGATAAGAGATCCAAACCAAAGTCATGATGAGCAAATGAGCTCATCTCACTTGTATTTATACAAAACTTAGGAGTTCAAATTAGCCTCCTTGGCCTACATAAGCCCCAAAAATAAAATAATGTTCTAAAAATTCAACTTTTGGTGACAAGCCCACCAAACTAGCTCATAAATGAAAAAGTAAGCCTCTCAAGGGGTCAAATAATAATCTATGCATGTTGTAGGGCCCTCTCAGCAGCCTAATGAGGTCCATGGGTGGCACAATGAAGAATAGGACCTTCAAAAGCAGTGGACAAGCGGTTGGCCCCTTATAATACCTTGTGGTGCTCCAAATGACATGTGGGGGCAGAAAAGTGTCCTCATGGGTCTCCAAACAAATAAAAAATGCTTATAGATCTCCTGCAAGGGCTAGGATTGATGGTGTAGGTGATGCCACATCATCGTGCAAGCCCGAGATCATCTGCCAAGTATATGGTGTAGATATAGGGCCAGCTGGGCATGATGGATCGGGTGCATCCTTCTCATCCAATAAGTGAACCACGAGCAATATTTAAATGGTTATGGGGATCCCTGGAGTACAATCTGTTGTTGTGGAGGCCCATGGCTCTCAACACTCACCCTACATGTGCCAATGTAGCCGTCTAGAGGATTAGGACTCCATATAGGGAGACCAAACCCAAGATGGAAACCATCTGCAATCCTGCATAAGGTCCAATGTGTCCCCTAGCCTTCCAGTACAATAAGTCATTAGAGAATTCGTGTAAATGAGCTTACCAAATCATAGACCACAGGTGGGGACTTCATAATGGGCTTCCGGATGTGCCAATGTCTTCTGAACTCCAAATGTGGTTAACCAATAATCCTAATAGGTGGTTTCTACTTCTAAAAGGGATAATATAGTCAAGGTACATCCTTCAAAAGGTGGTGGCATGTGACAGATAGGTGAATGAAGTAGGGAATGAGAAGGGGCAGCCCTGGGTCACATGTTGGGGTACAAGGGTAGCTAATAAGAGGGAAACCCACACTTGGGTTTATAATGTGTAGGAGGGAGCAATCATGGTACATGAGGTGCCCCGACCTTGATATTTCCACCCTTCTTTATATGCCTTGTGCCTTTTTATGATTTTCTTTGATTAACAGCTCAAGGCTCAAGGGGCTAGAGCATGATGTATAAGATATAGCAATGAATTCCCACTTTTAAGGTGGGGCAGTTCATCTCCCACCAGGGGTTGGGATAATCATGGGTTCCTATATGATGAAGAAGGTTCATAGAACCTATAGGAACCAGGATGATGGCCATGATGATGGGGTAGATCTCATGTATTGGATTTTTCCCACGTGATAAATGCATTTGTCCCGACCATATTTTGCATTTTGTGGTAGATTTTCCTATTGAATGTGGCCATATATGCTTTTATCTTTATTTTTTTAGTTGCATCAACCTCCAGGCTTCATTCCAGACCATGACCCAAGGTGTGGGCAAGAGGAAGGGCCAAGCTAACCCGATATGGACCCAACAGAGGAATGTGGACCCAGGCGGGAAAAATGATGAATGGTGTAATAATGGATGGAAAGAGGGTGATATAAGTGGATAAGGGAGCTGGACCATGCAAGTAATATCAAGGTTTCCCGTGAAATACCAGCCCTAGAACCAAATGGTCAGTAAAAGAGATCCCACGGGACAAGAATCCAAGGTTAATTCCTAAGAGAGGTCTAAGGGACAAAAGCACAGACCTAGCCCATTCTTTCCGTCGAATCCCCCCATTAATCCATGCCTAGAAGTGTCCATGTCAAGCAAACTACATATGATCATGGAAGATGGACAAGGGACTAAATGGCTGGCTCAAGTGGTGGTGAATTGGCACAATGAGCTAGCTGGTGGTTGTAAGGGGTTTTTGGTTGTTGGCTGAGGATCATCTTGGAGAAAAAAATTCTCCTAGGGTTATTACCCACAAAATGGTGGGTAAGATCTGGCTCCAACTAGGAGGTGATCTCTCGGAGAATTGGGAGAAGCTACTCGAACGAGAGGTCACGATAACTCCAACTTACCATAGACCTGTCATCTGCACATATAATAGATGGAAAAACATGGGGGAGCATGCTTTCACCATAAAGCCAACAGAAAATAAAATATGCAAATTTTAATTCAGATGCATCTAATCTGCCATGAGAAATATCATATGATGTTAGTTCTAATGATAAAATGAAAATGCAATGCATCCTACCCTAACATGCATATAGTAAGGCTAATACTAAGTGTAATCATAAATCCAGTCCAACCAACATATCATCACATCAATGTACATATTCCTGCCAGTATGATTACTCATGTAGCAACCCCCAAACCGAATGTGGACATAGTCACATGGTGGATGAAGCGGGTGGGAGGCAGGAGAGTATGATCTCCATTTGAGGTAAAGGGGAGTCTTGGGAGAAAGAAAATTGGTCAATCTAGAGGTCTTTGGCTTTCCTTCTAGGTACACAATGGTGGAATGAATGATCACGCTTAAGAACTTCTCATCACAATCACTGTTTGTAATATGATGCTTTGAGGATGCCACTTGTGATGAGAGGGGAACAAAGGGTGAGAGAAAGGAGTGCAACAAATAGGTCGTTCAATGTGATGGTCACATCGGAGAGGGGAGGTTGTGGAGTGATCATATTCCCAAGGATGGGTTAAAGGGGATAAAGTATATTTAATGAAGGTTTCTCTCTTGACACCATATTCAGAAAGGGGTAAAGGGGCATGGTCACTCAAGGTCATATCAAAAGAGATGAGGAAATTACTTGAGGAAGACTCAAGGTGGTGAACAAGAGGGAAAGGCAAAGGGAAGGGCAAAGTATCATATTCAATGGGATTTCCTTCCCCACAATCTAAAGGCTCAAGTAATTTGAATACATAGTCATTATAAGCATTGAAGATTGGGCTTTCGTTAAAAGGAGAATTAATCATTTCCAACTGTCATTCTTTATGCAAGGGAAAATAATAATTCTCCTTCCCAAAGGCATCAATGCATATGTCATCGCAAGTAATGTCGAGATAAAGGAAAAAAACCTATCTCAATCTCATCTTCCTTGTCAGTATCATAAATGGGAGCACAATCAAATTGGGGCCCAACAATCTCCCATTTCTCCTTTTTAATGCAGAAATAATTTCCAATGTCATTCTCCAAGGAGCTCACGGGATCACCTTCCTCAAGGTTTTCAAAAGGAGAGTCATAGGGAGTGATATCCTTGAGAAAGGTAGGGTCAATCTCAGCCTTACTTTCCATAACTTCATTCTCCTTAACACATGTGCTTTCAAAATCATCTTGCCCATCCTATAGCCCCCACGAGGACTTATCCTCCTGCTCATCACTGAGGTCCTCAAGGTCATCGTCATCTTGGTTGGTTGACAAGCGGGACTTCTCTTCTTCTCTCTTCTCTTGAAGAACAATAGCTAAGGTATTTGTTACATGATTCTGGTAGTATGCTTCTAGGAGGAGTGCATTAGAAGGGTTCTCTTTATACTCACATTTCATCTCATGAAGCTTCACCTCTTCATCATATAAACAGGAGAAAACTTCATTAGAATTATATTCCCTTACTACCTCCCTGCATGACCTATTATATTCATCCATTCTTTCTTGTGTGATATGGAGGCTTGCAGGATCCAACTCTTCGTCATCCTTAGAGGAGGTACACCCTTTCCCATTGTTATTGATGAGGTTATCCAGAATATTCACAACACAGGTTATGTGAGCAAGGTCAAGGAGACAAGAAGGATCCCCTTCATAAGAACACCTTACTATGTCGATTTGTACTTCTTGCGACCTATAAAACCTGAGCATGAATTCCATATCCATGCTCTCCAACATATTTTGAAAAGATTCTGCATATTCCATTGCTTTCTTTTGCAATTCCTGAATCTCTTGGTTATTGAGTTTTTCAAATATAGGACCAAGAGAAATCTCCATTTTCTATGATTTTGCATATTAATATTATAATGGAGTTGCCAGGGTGAATTAAAGTGCCTTGATAGATGTTTTCTTCACCCTACAAGCATTAAATTTAAAGCTCAACAAAGAACTAGGGCTTCGTTCTTCCAGTGGAGTCGCCAATAATGATATGTTGATATGCCATATGGGGAACAAAACACACGTCTCGTGTTCCTCGAAACAATGCCAAAATGTTACCGCTCAAACTAGTAGGGTACCTAAGGGGGATCTCTAAATGGAAAATGCTATGCCAAGGGCAAAAAATGGAGACTTAGCCCACTGTCACCTCAGTTAAGGCTCCCTTCTATTTACGGACTTTCTTCAATGGGAAGAGACCCGATATATATGGGAGTCACTAATGAATGATAAGTCAATGGATATGAGTGACCAAAACTAACCCTTTCCCAGAAAAGTTTGAAAGATGGAGCTTGCTTGCTCACTAAGCAAGGTAGTATAGATTCTAGGGAAAGGAAGAGAGGATTTTGAGGGTTAGGTGTATGGGAATAGGCTTTGTGAAGGAGTTCCCCAAACCCTAAAATCCTTGTTAGAATTAGTATCTGGGATGGTTCTTGAAGAATGGTCCTTTGAAGGAGCGGGACCACATGGGGCCAAGTGGACCCGGTCTAGGGTATGAGGAAAGCATGAAGCAACCGATGATGTTCTTACCCTAGACAAGGTGGGGAAATGATCAAAGAATGTATTTTCACTCAAAGATGTTGGTTTGACCCTATGAGGCACTAGCCTTAGGGATGGCAGGGCAAGTTTTGAGCCCGGAGCTAGTGCTTGACTTTTCTTCCAACTCCACTGTTGGAATGGCTTCAAAATTGGAGGGCTAAAGGAAAGGCCAGCGCAAGAGACCCTAGGAGATCGAATTTTTTTGATGGCTAGCTTGTTTGGAAATTGATGCCCTAGTTATCCCAATGTGGCTAGTCCCAAAAGGATGTGAGAAAATATGGATTTTAGTGACCACCCTTGTTAGATCAGTGTAGGAATTTACAGGGTAACTTCCTCAGACAGAACACCAAAAGGACACCGCTCACAAACAGATCACAGATCAATACACCAGTATTTTGACGTGGTTAAAACCCTCAGAGAGGGAAACAGTCCACGGCCTGCGCCAACGTGGCTACTACAGGCAATTTATTAATAAAGAATGAAAAATTTACATAAGCTTCTCTCATGCACGGTTAACCTACAAATGACCCTCCATGCGCTTTAAATAGAATTCATGGACCAATCGGGTGTCAAGCCACGGATCAAGTGTCGGTAATACCGGGGAGAGAATGAACCGTCGGATCACTACATATCGTGACCGTCGGATTGTAAGTTACAAAATGTACAACGGTAAAGAAACACACTTTACCTAACGCTAACCTAACTCTATACTAGACCAAGTTGAACTTAACTATTCCTATGTGTCGGAATATCCTAACAGTCTCAATATGTAGATAACCAGGCTAGTTCATCAGCTAGTACATCTGCACCAAAGGCACTACCTACAGGCAGAGTTCTCTATGACAGTCTAGAGAACCTTTTCTATGTTGAACATGAAATAAAACATTTGTTTCTAGTTCAGCCTAATTTTGTCAAATACACTGAGGTTGATGAAATCTTCAGGAAACTTCAAAGGACTAGAATACCAGAGGAAGATTGGTGGACAGATATGACTGGAATTTTGTAATTTGCCTTGGTAAAAAGATAAATTCTCAGTATTTACCTTAGTCAATGTTGGTAAAAGTAGGTGAATAAGGATAAAACAAGTAAAGAGTATCAGAACAGGTTATCAGTAAGAAGATGAAAAGCAGAATAGCCAGCATAGAATTATGAGCTAGATAGCAAGATGCTCAATCATAGGGCCTGCCTCCAGCTCATTCACAAAAACAGGGACAACAAGCGATCAGTTTACTTTATCTTCGATCTTCGAGACCATATGTCTCTACTTTTATGTAAAATGTAGTTAGTCATTCTAGAATATATCTCTCCCTGTTATGAGATACTTTATTGTAAAATTTTGTATAAATACTCCTTCATTCGTAGTATTGAGTGTGGATTTTTAAGCATTTATATAGACTTACTATTTTGGAAAAGAAAAGATGTTGATCAACTCTTGTATGGCTAGCTGGATGAAGAAATAAAGAAAGGGAATTTTTACAGGATTCATGTGTCAAACATTGGACAAATAAGTATTCTTTACCTCATGTGTTATTATTTTCTGGTTTAATATTTCATTCATGTTTCATATCTGAATATTAAAACAAAAAAGTATATTTCAGAAAGTGCTTAATTGCAATCTATCTTTAAAATCGTTTTTATTCTAAATGTTTTCTTCTAAACTATCACAGGCAAAGAATTCTTAACTTCTCATTGATTCTTAGTTTATCATTTTGGTCATTTAATAAGAAATTATTAATTGCTTTTTATTAGTGATCATTCACTTTCCCTCCTTTTGAAATTTGTTGAAGGATTCTTAACTGCCCTTCTTCCCTTTGAAAACCACTCCATTCTTTCAAGTTACCATTTGTTCCTTGTTTATCTATCTTGCCTTGTGAAGCCCTCATTCGTTGAATCATCCAAATCTAGTTTAGCCAGTTGTATTTGACTCCATAGCCCAACAGCCTGATCTATTTTGTTCTATACATCTACTTCTGAACTTCCACCACCAAATACTATCAAAACCCCTAAGCTTCATAACTAGCCTAATATTTTATAAAACAAAACTAAATCTTAAAGTGAGAGCCCTCTCTAGGTACAGATTGGCTAGATTCTATACTTAAAATTTGGTTTGTGGTTACCTCAGATACCTTTCCTTTTTCTTACAACTTCAAGAAAAATCTAAGTGATAACATAGTGGCGACTCCACTGGGGAACCCGTTCCTCTGTCAAATACATCTTTAAGAAAGTTTAAATCTCAAATCTAAAGCCTCTTAAAGAAAACATAGAAGTTGTTTGTCAATATCGATTAAGAAAAACCAAAAAAAAAACCTAAAAAACCTGGCTTCAGAAAGGACTCGTTATGCTAGAGCTAATCCTAATCCCAATCCTCCACAAGTGTTTGAAAACCCCAATCTAATCCCCAGAATTCTTAGGAGATAAGAAAGTCAAGAAAATTCTGCCAGTTCTCAGCCCACCTATAGATGAAGATCTTGTCATTTTAGGTAGATTTATCTTGAAGACCAACCATTTGACGAGTAATTGGATACCTCATTGTTTAGGAATTCATCCGATTCTGAATTAATTGACCTAGTCCCAGACCCAGTATTCATCGAAGAATTACAGCTTGAAGCTATCAATTTGTCTATTGATAGACATTTGCAGAGCTCAATACAATCTAATCTTACCATTGAAGGAACACCCAATCCCTCTATAATCACTACTGCCTCTGCAAGCTCATCACCATTTCCTCATACATCTTAATCTCAAACCACTCCACATCAGACCACTCCTTCTACCCCTCCATCCACAACCCAAACATCCACTGCTATCCCACCCCCAACTATTGTTTCATCATTACCTACAGCAATGGCAAATAGATATGCTCCCCTGGTATTACCAGCAAACTTAGGTGCGATGCCCTAGGATTACCAAAGTAAGATCACTCCATTTGATGGTACTGGTACCTATACAACCCAACAACACACCAAAAAGATGACTTATTACTTTTAAATTTATGAAATAGATGCTAATGATGTGTGAATGAGAATATTTGTTAAGAGTTTAACTGGGGAAGTCAAAACCTCGTTTAGAGCTCTAGCAGCAAACAATATAGATACCCTAGAAACTCTCTATAGAAAATTCTTGAACTGATGGAAGAAAAAGAAAAATCCTCTTCAAATTCTATCCAAGTATGAAAATATAAAGAGAGGAACATAAGAAACTGTGTAGGATTACTTCACTAGGTTCAACAATGTTTATAAAGCCATCCCTCAAAATATTAGGCCCCACCTGATTTAGCCTTAATAGAATTCCCTGATGGATTTGATTCTGACATGGCCTTCCAGCTAAGAGAATGATCTCCTCACACTTTGGCAGATATGCAAAGCATAGCTGTTAGTGTTGAAGCCAACCTGATGTCTAAAATAGCTAAGGTTAGAAGTGAAAGGAGAATACCATTGAAGGAAGAATCCTCACCCTTTCAACAAAAACTAGATGCCATAATTAAAGGGATGGATAGACTAGGAGAAAGAGTGTAAACAATTGAAAGGAAAGCTCCTTGGGATGGTTAGCCAACCAACACAGGGAGAAATCCTAATTTTAGAAAAAACCAAAATCAGAACACTGGGAAGACTGGTCCTGACCAAAACATTAGACCCCCTTTCGAAGAGAACTATGCAGAAGGCTCAAACTCTAAAGAACCCGAAGAGGACACTCAAATAAATTTGATGGGACTCAGTAATGAAATAGAAGTTTTCTTGACCCAAGAGGATCAAGAGGCCCACATTCTTAAACAGTTTCAAACTCAGTCAGGTGAACCATTCGACTTCAGGGAGGGATATGACACAACCATCTATGAGGTGCATAAACAATACAACATAAGGAGTAGGAGAATTGATGTTCCTGAAGAAAATAGGCAAAAGCCTCCAAAATAGCCCATAAAAGGTAAGACAGTCACTACACCTGTACATATTCTTTCTAGATCAAATAAAAACCCTTTTAACCCCATAATTGAAGATGTCTCTGATAATCAACCAAACAATAGGTAGCCCTCCATTTCTCTTCCTTCCAAGGCAAATGTGGAAGAACCTCCAGAAGTTGATTTAGGAGAAACTGCAAATCATAACCCCACTCCTAAAAAGGAGAAAAATATAGAGAACACAGAAAACAGAGAGAATTCTACTGTTCGAAACCCAAAAGCCCAAACAGAAAAACCTTTTAATCTTGAAACTGAAGTAGGCAAGCTGAAAATTGGCGTTCCATTATTTGAATTAGCTAAACATGATGCCTACCGAAGTTAAATCAATAGATCACTGAAAATTACCGGAACTGAAGATTCAGTTAATGTTTTTGATGACCAGCCAAAATTAATCTTTGGCCGAGAAGTGAATGGAAAACCATTAGAAGGAGGAATCCCTCCTTTCTACGTAAGCTTAAATATACATGATAAGATTCTTCACAATGCCATGTCTGATTCTAGGGCATCTCACAACCTAATGCCCAAGTACGTAATGGAAAAACTAAACCTAGACATCACTAGACCATACAAAGATCTTTTTTCTTTTGATTCTAGTCAGGTTAGATGTTTAGGATTGATAAAAGACTTGTGTGTCTCATTGATTCAATACCCTGCAAAAACAATTTTAATGGATATAGTGGTAGCAGATATATCACCAAAATATGGCATTTTATTGTCCAGGTCCTGGGGTGCTAAGCTTCAGGGATCTCTTCAATTGGATATTTCATATGCTATTATCTTAGTTTTCGGCCAACCAAAGAAACTATACATAGAAACATTGATGAAATATGTAGTAAGTAGTCAGGAATAACCACAAAATTTTCCCATCTACTCAGTACACTTCGATATGAATTGATTTATTCTTTACAATGTAGAAACCAATCCTCCCAACACTTTAGAAGTTTTAGCAGCAAAACCAAAAGAAATAGAAAAATCAAGTGTTCACATTCAAGAAATCTCAGAAAACAAAGAAATATCAGACAACAACAAAAAACCAGTTGAGAATGAAAAAACATATTCCATTGTTAAACAAATTCCTACCACCACTGACACTAATTATGAACATGAAATTCTTTGGCATTTAGAATTTGATGGCTCAGTCAATAAATTAGGAGCAGGAGCAGGAGTTTGGGTGTACAATCCAAAGATGATAAAACGATAAAGTCTTTATCTCCTGATTAGAAGATAAAATATATTGAACTAATGAGGGAATTCCAGGATGTCTTTGCCTGGAGTTATGAAGATTTAAAATCATATGACACCTCCATAATTCAACATAAAATATCTCTGAAAGAAAATCAAAATCCGTTTAATAAAAAAAATCAGAAGAATCAACCATGTGTTATTACCTTTGATTGAAAAAGAAATTAAACGTATGTATGAAGCAGGGATTACTGCCCCTATTAGATTTTCAAGGTGGGTATCTAACTTAGTGCCTACTAGGATGAAAACTGGGGAAATAAGATTATGTGTTGATCTGAGAAATGTAAATAAGGTCTCTCTGAAAGATAACTACCCTTTACTCAAGATGGATCATATTTTGCAAAGGGTAGTGGGTTCTTCTAAATTTCACTATTAGATGGGTTTCTAGGATATACCATATCCTAGTTCATCCTGATGACCAAGAAAAAACTGCTTTTACAACACCATGGGGCACATTTATGTAGATCAAAATGCCATTTGGACTTCAAAATGCAGGAGAAACTTTCCAAAGGGAAATGGAAATTGCATTTGCCAAAGAAATTCATGATTTTCTTGTTATATATATGGATGATCTAACTATTTTTCTAAATTAGATCAACACTTGGACCATCTCAAACAAGTATTTTTAAAATGCAGAAAATATGGTATTTCTTTAAATCCAAAGAAGCCCTTGTTCATTATGGAGGAAGGTAAGCTTTTGGGTCACATCATTTCTAAGTATGGCATTCGAATTGACCCTGCTAGAATAGAAGCTATTTTACAGATACCTCATCCAAGAAGTATCAAAGAACTTCAAGATTTCTTAGGGAAGATAATTTTTTTGAGAAGATCCATATCTAACTTAGGAGAACTCATTAGATTACTAAATAAAATTCTTAAAAAGGATTCAAGTATTGAATGGATAGTAGAGGCCAAGCAATCTTTTGGAGAAATCAAAATGGCCTTAATCAGAACACCGGTCCTAACTAGTCCACAATTTGATAGAGACTTCATAATTTTTTCTTTTGCATCAAAACACACCATAACAGTTGTTTTATTACAAAAGGATGATCAAGGATGTGAAAAACCTATAGCCTTTTTCAGTAAAGCACTCAGAGATGCATCATTAAAATACAAAATAATGGAGAAACAAGCTTTTGCACTTGTAAAAACCATTAAGGACTTCAAAGTCTACATATTATACTCTCATGTGATATTCTATGTACCTAATGCAGTTGTCAAAGACCTCCTGACTCAGGATGGAATTGAGGCAAAAGAGGTAAATGGATTGCTACCATCTTAGAGTATCATATAGAGATAAAACCTACAAAACTGATAAAAGGATAGGGATTGGCTAAACTCATGGCAGAAACTAATTGTCAAGCCCTGGACATAAATGAACTAGATGACAAATAGGAGATATTGACTCCACAAATCAGCTAGGCCTTTTTAGACTCACGTTGGTATGTTGATGTAATTTCTGTTTTACAAAACCTGAAGGCTCCTCCAAGGTTATCCAAAACAAAAAATAGGTTTTTAGAAATGAAAGCTTCAAAGTTTTGTATCTTAGATAATACTCTTTTTTAGAAAAATCATGAAGGAATTTTATTGAATTGTTTATTAAAAGATGAAGCTAACAAGACTCTCTAAGAATTTCATGCAAGAGACTGTGGTGGACACCCGTATTGGAAGTCAACTACAGATAAAATCCTAAGGGCTGGATTCTATTGGCCAACCTTGTTTGCAGATGTGAAGAAATTTGTCACTCCTTGCCATAAATGTCAAATATTTGAGGGCAAGAGAAAATTGTTACCTTTACCCTTGAAACCCATTTCCACCGAGAAACCTTTCCAACAATGGGGTCTTGACTTCATTGGAGAAATCCATCCACCCTCTTCAGGCCAACACAAATGGATACTCACTGCCATTGACTATTTTACCAAATGGATAGAGGCCATCCCCTCCAGACAGGCCAATGACACAGTGAACACAGGTTTCCTAGAGACCAATATATTGTCCAGGTTTGGCTGCCCTACTAAAATCATTACTGATAATGCTGCAGCTTTCAAATCAAAGAAAATGATCAGTTTCTGTAACACGTATCACATTACACTAGGCCATTCCATAGACTATTACACTGAAGGGATTGGATTGGATGAATCTTATAATAAGAGCCTTATTAATATCATCAAAAAAATGTTGGAGGAAAACAAGAAAAATTGGCACAAGAAACTGATAAATGCATTGTGGGCAGACAGGCTTACAACCAAAAAATCCATTGGAATCAGTCCTTATGAGTTAGTATATGGCATGGAGGCTATTTTTACTTCATCATTAGGAGTCTCTGTTATGAAAATACTCGAAGAAGCTCAAGTGGAACATAATGATATTCAAAGAAGGATAAGCTAGACCATTAATTTACATCAGACCAGAGAGGAGGTGTATCAAAGATCCCAAGTGTTGCAGGAAAAGCTTAAGAAGATATTTCAAAAAAGAACCAAGGCAGAAGATTTATACCTTGGAGATAAAGTGTTAAGATGGGATTCCAGGAGAAAGGATAAGGGGAAACATGGGAAGTTTGACTTCCTATGGAAATGACCATACATCATCTATGCTTTCAAGGGAAACAATGCATATTTCTTAAAAACATAGATGGTACAGAAGCAGAAGAAGGACCAGTCAATGGTCGGATGTTAAAGCATTACTTTGATCCTAATTATTAATGTTATAATATTCTTAACATGTATATATTATATCTTTTGTACTGTCAAAGTTTTGATTAGACATTAAGTTTTGAAGTTTAAGCCCGAAGAGAAGGCCCTAAGCTTCAGAAGCATCACTGTCATACATACAATAAAGCACCAAGCAGAAGAAGATTGCAGAGTACAGTCAAGGTCATTCATAGGCCTCTGATCTACTATTCCCGACTTTCCTCCAAGAAAAGCCATCCTCAAGTGGAGCCATTGTTATGCCCCTATACCAATAGGTGTCATATATCATGATTGACTTGATGACCTATGTAATGTGTCAGATCTTTATTTGTTACAAAGGTTTTCCATATTTCTAAAAAAGAAAATCAAAAATTTTAAAAATGTAAAGAGGGTATACCCTAAAAGAAAAATCAAAGGGTGAAAAGAATAAAGAGATGGTCAAAAAAATGAAAGAAAATGTACCTCAACAAAAGAGAAAGACCAGAAAAGTGTGCAAGTCTAAAATGCCACTACTTTTTCACTTTTGTATAATAAAACATTGCATGCAGATTGTCACTTATGCCAGAATTCATGAATAGTCAAAAAGTTTAAACTTGGCTAGTTCATATTTCAATTTCATGCTGTATAAATAGAGAATAAATATATGACCAAATAGTGTAATCTTGACAGATGAGTAGATAGGTAAAGTAAAAAAGAGAGCTCAACAGTTTAATCCGAGCCTTTGGATGTAATAAGTGTAGACTTAGATAGGCATTACCATGTAAAAGAAAATAAAGTTTGATAAGGGTTTGCCAGTCTAAGTGCACCCTAATAAAGAAGTAAAAATGCTAGGTTAAGTAGGTAGGATAAGTAGATGATGGTTGTAGAATAATATGTGGTGATTGATGAGTTCAAATGTGTAAATATTTTACTTTCATCACAAGGCAATGGCATATAGCACATTGAAGATATACCAAGCAAGTAAAATCAAAATAATTAACTCCCCTACTCATTTTCCCTAAATATTTACTAATTTCCCTTAAGTACTAAGGTATTTATTAAATTAGAGGGACTCACAACATTTCTCTAACTTCTGGAGGGGCCGAACCCTCGGCCCAACAATTCATAATGCCTAAGTACTTAAAATCATCACACCCATTCATAAATCATTCATTCCCTTGATAAGTTTTTCCTAAGTAAAATCCTATTTTACTTAGAAAAATTAATATATTTTACATAAAGACCCTCATTATTCACTTAGCCTAAGTTTTAATGTACACATGAAAATGTTATACACGTAGCGCTTTTTCCATTTCAATGTCATATTAGCTATTAACTTATTAATATATAAATCCCCTATATAAATCTGTCCATTCCCATATTACTATAATTATATGAAAGCCCCGAAATGTTATATACCCCCTCCCTTTGGTTAAAATATCACCATAATACATAAAAAATGGGAATTAATGAGTTAATTATTAACTAATTAAGAACCCCGACCTCCCGCCACATTAAAAAGGGATTAATTAACCCTCATGGTTAATTAATAACCTTCCCAACCAATCTTGTTGCTCCCGATACAATTAAATAATCATTAATTACATTGGGCCCACCCTTATTAAACTCCCATCACTTTCATCATCGATAGCCATCCGATCACGCTTCCCAAATCCTATGAATGTCATGCATATCACATGACCCTTTGCGACTGCATGTTAGCATGCGATCGCAAAGCGGTTTTGTGTACAATGCTTCCGCCACGTGTCAATCATTCTATGGAATCGCTCGCTCAAGCCCAAATATTGCTTCCCCTCCATAAGCGGTGCGATATAAACCGCTTACCGCCTCCCACTAAATGACAAAACATCATGTTATTTGCCTTCTAACATCACTCGTCCAAATCCCGAAACCCACCAATTCTTGACTTTGTAATAAGTTTTAATACAGATTGTTAAAACTTTCTTTCTACATTTATGGAGGAAGAGTTATGGTATCTTCGTTAGCATTAAAAAAATACATTCAGATACCTAATATTCATATTTATGAAATTTATTTTATTTGTAAATAATTTTTTAATATTTATGTAAA
>APFE030772798.1:1708-22481 GCA_000404065.3 Pinus taeda | reverse complement strand
GGGGATGTTAGGATATTCCGACACATAGGAAATAGTTAAGTTCAACTTGGTCTAGTATAGAGTTAGGTATAGAGTTAGGTAAAGTGTGTTTCTTTACCGGTGTACATTTTGTAACTTACAATCCGACGGTCACGATATGTAGTGATCCGACGGTTCATCCTCTCCTCGGTATTACCGACACTTGATCCGTGGCTTGACACCCGATTGGTCCATGAATTCTATTTAAAGCGCATGGAGGGTCATTTGTAGGTTAACCGTGCATGAGAGAAGCTTATGTAAATTTTCATTCTTTTATTAATAAATTGCCTGTAGTAGCCACGTTGGCGCAGGCCGTGGACTGTGTCCCTCTCTGAGGGTTTTAACCACGTCAAAATACTGGTGTATTGATCTGTGATCTGTTTGTGAGCGGTGTCCTTCTGGTGTTCTGTCTGAGGAACTTACCCTGTAAATTCCTACAACACCTCTAATATTCTTGACTTATTAAGCCAACCCAACTATATCGATCTTGGAACACTTCTTTCTCTACTCTTTGATAACAGAAAGAAGATTTTTAAGAATTACAATTAGACTATCTTTTCCTAAGATCCAATAAACCATATTATTTGTAATGAATGTTAATCATCATAAAAAAACATCACTTACTTTTTTACCATATATTATAATAAAACTTATTTAAAAATTTGAAATGTATTTAATATAACTTTATCAAGAATCTATTTATTTATTAATTCCTTAATATAAAAAATTCCTTTATTTAGTTATTAGTTTCTTACTATGTGAATTTGTGAATATTATATTTCTATTTGGTTATTAGATTGTTAATATAGGAAACTCTTTTACTTTTTGCATTGCATTAGTACTAGTTAGTAAATAAAAAAATTAATTTAAAATTTAATTGTAATCTTTTTTATTTGGTGCACTGAATACTTCCACACATTTACTTGCTAAATATTTTGTGTGTTTGGTGTATTGAATATTTTTACTCATTTATTTATTTACTCAACAATACATTCTTGAGGTATTATTTGACTTCATATCAATATAATAAACAATTTATTTTTAAAATATTTATGAAATCAATCACATATACGATTTCAAACTTAACATTAATTCTTAAACAAATTCGTTTAAGACACATTTCACTGAATTCCCTAAATATTCTATCCAATTTTAAAATCCTTTTATTAATATTAGATAATTTTGAATGCATTCAAAGGAAAAAATAAAGATATAATAAATGGAGTTGTCTATAATGCGACTTTTTGGAGATTCCGGTGACGGAATCTGGCTGAAGAAATGAGGTTAAATCTTGATTTTTAGCAGTTAAAATGGTTTTTTAACTGCATATTTGGATTCAGCGCCTTGAAAAACCCCTGGGAGCCATTGATTGTGCAGAAACTAGCTATCAAACTTGGGATTCCAATGAATTGCTGCCGGATTTTGACTGGAAAAATCCGCCGTAAAAGCTTTCAAAAAGTCGCGTTATAAACTACTGCATAATAAATACATATAACAGTTAAATTTTAAATTGTTATATGTTTGAATGAAAGAAAGTCATTGTAATTGATTTTGTTTGCTTTACAAAAATTATGATTTTTTTGCCTATTATTTTAATCTTAATATAATTATATTATTATAATATATATATAATTATATAATATATATTTTATATTATATTTTATTACTTCTTAAATTTTATATTTAATCTAAATTTAGATAAATAAATATAATAAGTTTTAAGACAGATTGTTAAACTTCTTCTAATTTATGGAGGAAGAGTATGGTATCTTCGTTAGCATAAAAATACATTCAGATATCTAATATTCATATTTATGAAATTTATTTATTTGTAATAATTTTAATATTATGTTAAAAAAAATCTCTTTATTTCTTATATTAATCTACTATTAGATATAAGATATAAATAACCTACCTAAATTTTAAAATATATATATATATATATATATAGTTCTCCATAAATTTTTTTAATACAAATGTAGATTGTTAAATTTTTTTCTTAATATTTATGAAGCCTTAGCACTAGTAATTCACAAAGTGATGAATTAATGCTTTTTAGTGAAAGAGATTAATGTATCCAATATAAAAATACACAAAAAATATTCTGCTATTGGCCAAAAATGCATGAAACAATTTCTAGATATGTTAAAGGGTGTACCATTTGTGCTAAAAGTAAGCCTAGCAATAGTAAACTAGGCTTGTACACTTCACTTCCAGTTCCTTCCCATCCTTGGGAAAGTGTTTCCATGGAATTTGTTGGGGTCTTGCCAAAATCTAGAAAAGGACAAACTATTTATATGTTATTGTAGATAGGTTCAGCAAAATGTATATCTTAGTACCTTGTAATAAGCAAATTATAGTTGAATAAATAGTGAAGTTGTTCTTTCAGCATGTTTGGGTGCATTTTGGGTTACCCACTTCCATAATATATAGTCGAGACTCCGATTTGTTGGGAAGTTTTGGTCATGTTTGTGGGAATTGATGGACACCACACTGAAGAAGAGTTGTTGGAGAGGTAAATCCCCTCTACGAATAGAGGCGATCCCTACTAGCCCAAAGGGGGTCTAGCAACAATCAATCAATGCTACTCTGCAAGTTCCTAGTTGCAATTACAAAGTGGGTAATGAACACCTACTTGGATTCCAGCACTATGTTTGATGAAGAGATGCTGCTCTCGCTCCTTTGCTCCAGCCGGTCACAATCCTCCACTATCCTCGTGGGCAGACACCTGCACAAGCAAAGAGAAGACAAACACAAGCGTAAAATCTAGTAAAAGAAACTATACATCAGTCAGAAAGGATGTAATTCACATTGACCATTATAAGACAAATGAGAATGGAACCATAACAGTAGTCATCTATCTTTTATTAATCAGAAATAGAGAAAGGTACAACCAATGTTCTGACGCTGAGTCCTTCTCTAGAGGGTCCAGCCAGCAAGTCTCATAAGCATTCACCCTTGAAGGTAGATCTCCCAAGACAAAAACAACTCTCTCTCTCACACAAGCAACAAGACTTCACACCTTCCTTAAGCCTCTCTAACAATCCACACTAAACACACCAAATGTCTATGGAAGAAGCAGCACTAAATGCACTATGATTCCTCTATGTCAAAAGTCTATAATGTCAAAAACTAGCTGCTCATGGCAATGGTGGAGGCTTATATAGGAGAAGGAGTCTCCATGAATAGTGAAAGGATTAGCTTATCACCAAGAAAGGTGGCTCATCAGGCGAACATACATGCCATAGAAGGGAGGGAGACCTTTACAAAGCCAACAACCAGGTCTAGAGTCATCTGGAAGGCTGGCTGTTAGAAGAAACTCGCCCAAACAGGATCAGCGCGGGTGCATAACTGGACTGGCGCGCTGGCATCGCATCTCAATAACAGAAGAGGTCTGGTTAGCGCGATTTAATACAAGCGGAGGGTGAGCTGGCTATGAAATTCGACCAGCACGGAAAACCCGTGTGCTTCCGTGCTGGCAGCGCATCAGTTGTACTATCATTCACCAGTCAGCGTGGTTATTTCAATAACAGTCGCGATGATCCAATAAACTTAGGCAAAGAGGGTTTTTTGGCCATTTCAGAGAGCATGAGCATGATGGATTTGATTTTATGACACAGTAGAGAGACTGACAAGGAGACAGTGACAATTTACTGTGTAACAGATGCCCCCTAAAGCATGAAGCCCGAGAGAGTGGGAGGGGTGAAATGCTTTACAAAACTGCTGAACCGGAACACCACCAGGAAGAATCTACACGTAGATACAACTGATATTTCTATTACATGTAGTCTAGGCATGGGCGCAGCCATCCAGGAGACATACAAAGAAGGTCTGTGGTATGGACGCAGCCACCCAGCTGAAGAGACCATGATGATAAGAGGTATGGTCGCAGCCATCCTAAAAGACTCAGGTATGGGCGCAGCCATCCATCAATGAGTCATGTAATAATGATCCACAAAATCTCAACCTGGTCCGCAACAGACTAGAACTAGGGTCTTGCGCTCCATCCAAACCCGAACAAAGTACATGTCCAAACATGTGAATACAGGAGTCAAAGTCGAACATGCTTGAACATCGTCTGATTACCAGCCAATGCTGAAAGCTTTTAATAGAAGCGAGAGGGGCCACCAATAATGATGATGGTCCTCAAGGTACTATAGGTACAATCCATGACGTGTGAATAAATGAGCCGGTGTCGAACACCCGTATAGTCATCCAATCGGAGGCCAATGATGAAAACCTCGCGTCGAACACGAAGAGCCTACCATTGAGGCATGCAAGCTCAAAGGTACCGGAAGGGAGTCTCTAGGTCACTTTCCTGGATAATGAGCTGAAGTCGATAGGAAGTGATCTTCATCGAAGGTGGGCCATAATGTTTCCCACATCATCGACACGAGACGAAGAGAGACAATATGTTTTGTGTGAAATATTAGAGGGCGGTTGTTTCTTTTCAGAGGTCAACTTCTCTTGAACATATTGGCGGCACGACAGTGGAATTGGCAGTATTTGACATCGATGGATCAGAGGTCATGATGACGAGGCAATGAGTAGATGAGAGGTCAAATAGGATTACCCAAACCCACGGAGGCAAGTGAAAAATGAGATGAGATATCCCCACCCCCACACGAAAGTAGAGAAGTGCCATGTTTAAGAGCGACATACTGCCGACACGACAATAATTATGGTTCCCAAAATTTTCTTTTCCCCCACCATTTCTGGCGAGTACCCCAATTATTTTTTAACAAGCTTGATGGGGATAGCATATGCGTGGTGCGTCATTTCGACAAAATCCGATGTCATCAGGTTTTAACGAGTCTGACAAAGGAAGAACTCGGCGTCTTTTCATGTTTAGAGAGTCTGAAAAGACAACAGAAAAGAAAACTCTGGGAGGGTCCTTTTTCGTAAAGTTGTGTCTCTCGAGGCCAAAAAAGTATAAAATGATGCTCGAAAGAACCGCCCAATCATTACGACCGAGGAGTACTTTTCGTAAATAGTGGCTTTGACCTGAAAAAGTAAAAAAGCGATCAAAACCACGTCGTTTCGTAACCATTAACGAGTTTGAAACGACAAAAACCTGGTAATCTTTTTATGTTTTAACGGTCGACAAAAGAACTTAAAATGACCGCCCCTTAGTAACGTTTAACGAGCCAAGAGGAATAACTCGGCAATATTTTCCTCTTTAAATGGTTAGAAAAGAGTTGAAAGCAGACCTCCATTTTTATTCTCTTTAACGAGTCAAAAAGGGAAAAATACTCGGCAATCTTTTCACATTTTACGAGTCAGAAAAGAGCTTAAAGGGGACTCATCCTAGAGGAATGAGTGGTATAAAGGGTGGCAACTGGTTCTGGCAATGGTGGAACTGCTCAAAACATGTAATGGTCAAGAGGCTGGCTAACAAAACCACTCATCGTTGTGGTTCCTTAGGAAAGGATAAACAACCAAGTGAGAGAATATGATCAGCGAAAGAGATGGTAGCAATGGAATGAAACAACCAAGGCTCATCTAGCAGAATTCAACGGATAAAAATGGCAATCACGAGATGTAAATCGGGTATGGGTTCATTTTTACACAAGCTTGAACCATGGAGAATGTTGCTTGGATTCGGTTTCATGCTTACACAAGCTTGAAATGAAAAACTATGCTTGTGTTATAAGTACGCATGCCCCCAGCGTAATGACGCAAAACGAGGTACATGCCCCCCAAGCTTCATTGCATTCAACAAAGTGGATGGAATGAAGGTTCACTTTCGAGATCTTGGAAAGACTCGACTTGTATTTTACGAGATCTTAATCAGAAGACTCGACTTGGAAAGGGAGTTGTTTAATTTTTTAATGAGGTTGACACAGTAAAAGAACTATCCTCATAACCCTTGTTTCATTTTTTAACGAGCTTGACACAAGATCAGGAACTATGCTTGAAAATTCATGATTCATTTTTTAACGAGCTTGACTCAAGACAAGGAACTATGCTCCGCCAGTCCTAGTTTCATTTTTTAAGGAGCTTGACATAGGAAACGAACTATGCTTCGACCAATCCTAGTTTCATTTTTTAAGGAGCTTGACATAGGAAACGAACTATGCTCCGACCAATACTAGTTTCATTTTTTAAGGAGCTTGACATAGGAAACGAACTATGCTCTGCCCGAACTTCATCATAGTGAACAGGAAGTCGGGGCTTCCAAGAGTGGCACTCCCGATGGGAGGTCAATGTCTCGGAAGTCAGGACCCATGCCCCCAGGACACTATGCACGATGGCGGCATTGCTGGATATAGGCATGGGAGAGGTAGCCACGTAGTTGATCTGGGGTGAGACAGACGCAACTAGTGGATGAGAACCAAGAGGGAAGGGCAATTGTGCTGGAGGGGCTTGTGGACAAACGAACGATAATTGGTCCATCGTCACCATTCTTCCATCATGTGGAAAGCAAACCACATGGAAAAGTGAAGAAACAAGGGCTCCCATGGCATACACATAGTCATGACCAAGGAGAAGACTGAAGTCTAAATATCCTTGGGTAACTGAGACATCTATATAGACAGTCTTGCCTCCCAAAGTGATAGGGAACTTCAGAAGGATCCCTAATGGTTGACTTGTTCCTCCGTCAAAAGCGGTGAGATTCGGTGTGACAGGTACAAGCGATGGGGAACCCAAAGCCTGCCAAGTAGTAACGGGCAAAGACTAACCGATGCTCTTCATCTAACACAGTGCCAGGCAGTGCCATAATGGGAGCATAGGCGGTGACCTAGAAAGGCACATGGGATGGAAGGGGAGGGTAGTCAAACGACTCCAATCGAAGGAAACGACCGAACTACTTGGTGGGGGAACCATATGGTTGCCCCCCTGCTCAGAAGGGACCGATTTGCAATTCTCCAGAGAGGCTGAGATGGGAAAACCATTATCAAGCTCAGGGGAATTTGATGAGACGAGAAGAACATGGGAATTTTGCTCTTCCGAAACAGAGTGGCTGGCAGGAGGTGGACTCCAGTCGACACTCTTCCTGACCAATGGTTGGTCTGGAACAGACTAGGCACAACCAGGTTCGGGAAGAGGGGTCTGGACAAGAGAAGAATGTGAACCAATCTCATTATCGGGAGGCGAATGATCTGCAGCTGCAGAAAGACGTTGATATCCAATGGGAAGTTGGGGCGAGGGAGATGGGAGACTTTCCAAAACAGTGGAGGCTTTATCCATGAGTGGACAAAGGTGAAGGGGATGATTGCCTTCACAAAGTCTGCAGGGGATTCGAATCTTCCCTTTTCCCTTGCCATTACCAACTGATGAGGTAGCATTGCCATGAGCCTCAGAGGACGATGAGGGGTGGGCCGGATTGCGAGACCATACTTCTAAGATCCTGGGAATACTAGGACAATCGCGAATAAGATGGTCCTTCTTACATAATCGACAAGGAAATTTAACCTTCCGCGGAGGAGCGGAAGGGGGCCCGACTTCAGGTGTACTTGAGGGAGTCACAATTGTGCTTGTAGCCTCTCCCTTAGGAGACTTCTTCTTCTTCTTCTTGTTCTTCTTCTTCTTAGCCACCTGGTTATTCGAATCAAAACTTTCACCAGGCGAAGTACAAGAAGGAGACGTAGAAGTAGGCATCGAAGGAGAGAGGTCCATCTTAGGTTCAACATGATGTTGCGCAGGTGGAGGGACTGATGGAGTATCAGCCGACACGGTAGGGACCAAAGAGGTTGAAAACAACCAAATAGGCAACCGGACAGTTAGCCCCGGAAGGGATAACATCGCCATATAAGGAGCACCAACATTCCCAAGAGGAGGGGAATGACTAGGATTCCTGTCAGGAGGGGAACTTGGGTTGGTGAACCCTAGAAAAGTTGCCATTGCAAAAGAAACCTACTCAAGCTAACACACACAAGATCTAACCAGGTAGTGTTATCGTGGCCAAATAAATTTTAAGACACTGAACTTGACCTTTTCATTTTTTAAGAGTCGAGAAAAGGACAAAAAGATGACTCTAGTCTCCTTCGAATATTTAATGAGCAGAAGTGACAAGACGCTCACTACACTTTTTTTTAGGGGTCGAAAAGGAAAAGTGACTGCTCTGGAGATTCTAAGCAAAAGGTTTACCAAGCAATCCATAAAACTGCTTATACACCTTGGCAATCGTATGAGAACCAAGGACTTTCCATACTGCAGTCAATCTTCCCGAATGTTGTGTTCGGTGCGTTACGGTTCACAAGGCGGAAAACATGGCTTCCTATGGATAAAGGATGCAAACCTAGTGGATTCTCCCCATATATACGCGACGGTACGTGGGATCCCAAATCCGTGCTAGACCACAATTGAATCACACCAGGAGGAATCACCCAACCTTAATGCGAAAACAAGAGTGACTAGGTTTAACGATGTCGGAGCACGTCTCTAGCTTAGACCTCTAGATATTTGCGTTAAGTTCCAATGCGTTTTTAAGGAAATTTGGTTTATTTTACAGTTGATCTTGAATTAAGTTTTGATTTCAGGTCCTACCATATGATCTCTCACAATTACTTAGATGCAAACTACATGCCAAAGAACATCATTTTGTTCGATGAATTCTAACTAGGAGAAGGTTAGGAATTTTTCAATCAAGCAAAGCGAACTCGAGCAATCAAATAATCTAATGCAACTAATGGTAAGGAAACAAAACTTTTCTTTTGAAAACACAAATCAAAAAAATGTTCTTTTCCTTTTAACTATTAAATGCAAAAGATACTGGTTTGATTTTCTTTTTCAATGGCACAAAATGCTTAAAATGATTTTGAGAGACAACTACACCAAGCAAAAGAAATGAAATCACTCGATGAAAAGACAACAAAGTCCCCAAGGTACCAAAGCAGTTTTCTAAATCAAAGGAAAAACTAAGGTTTATGAGCTATGTGATCTAAGCTCAACAAAAAAAAAAAGGAATTCAAAGGAGGAATGCAATTGTAATTTATGCACAATTCACTTGAAAAGTGTGCAAACGTAATCTATGCACAAATGAGAATTCTAATTATGCAAGTGTGATCTATGCAAGAGAATTCTCAAACACAAGATGATTCTAGTGTAATCTAAGAACCAATCAAGTGCAAATCAAGATGACCTGTCAAAGCAAGGAAAAACACAAAGACTTTCAATGAACCATGTGATCTAAGTTCAGATGAAGTCAAGCAAAATCCAAACAAGCTAGAAGTGAATCACTCGAAGCATAGAATACAAAACTTTCACAACCACTAGATGAGTGCGGAAAACAACCAAAAAGTTGACTGGATTATCAAACCACAACATCCCACAGAAGGCTCGACATGCAAAGCCACTAGGTGTTCTAGGGCTAGGATACAAAATCGATAGAAATAAGCAAACAACTGAAGGATAAAAGTAATAGCCAGTCACACAAAGGTCTAACACACTTCCAGAAGCTGCAAAAGATATAGAAAAACAAAAATTCGAGTTTAATGAGCTTTCAACTAACAAACTGGCAAAATTCACAGAGCTGGTGCGACTATGAATCTGCAACTTGCGCTATTCAGGAATTGGCGCAAGTTCCTGTTGTGCAACATGCGCCAACTGGCGTGACTGTCAAAGGAAAAAACGCGCCAACCACGTTTGCTGACCCAAAAAATAAACGAGACAAACCAGGGTCGGGCCAACAGTGCTCAGAAGGATCAAACAGCAAATAACAATTTTAAAACTGACCCAGAAAGCTCATTAACTCAGGCAAGCAAGAGAAAACTAACATGCAAGACAAACTCCAAATAGCTTATCCCCAGCGGAGCCACCAAATTGTTAAACAGGTAAATCCCCTCTGCGGACAGAGGCGATCCCACTAGCCCAAAATGGGTCTAGCAACAATCAATTCACGCTGCTATGCAAGTTCCTAGTTGTATAGTAAAAGGTGGATTACGAAGACCAACCTGGAATCCAACGCAAATGTCGAAGTAGAGTTGACCCTCCGGCTCTGTTGCTTCAGCAGGTCACAATCCTAGCGATCCTCGCGAATGGACACCTGCACATGCAAAGACCGAGACAACTACAAGCATAAAATCCACCAAAGTACAACTATATTTCATTCAGAAAGGAAATAAATCAAACATCATAATAGGCAATGAGATTGGAACCATAATAGTAGTCGTTTATTAATGAATAATAGGCAGAGAAAGATACAACCAAGGTTCTGACGTTGAACCTATTCTCTGGCTGGGCGAGCAGCTATGTATGCCTTGCAATAGACCTTTTCTCTCTCAGGATTCCGGCAGCATAACCTCCCTATGCTTCAAGACTCTTACTATCACTCCAGACAAGCATAATCACAACTAGCATTACTCCAGAACTAGCCTGTCTAATGCATGAGGACAGACTTTTATAAATGGAGAAGGGAGGAAGATTCAATGCACCAGGACGCCCATTGTGGATCGACATTATCTCCGAAAAGCTACTGAGGATAGATGTCAAGGATAGATGATGACTCTCGACCTCTATCAGATGGATTTTTTCCCTCAAAATACTTCATGATCTGAAAGGAAAAAACATATGGGTGCGCGTTTGCCAAAAATCATTACCAAACTTAGTTGGCGCGAGTGTTGTTCTAGGACAGAGCGCCAATGGGCGTGCCCCTTTTTGAGGATCTCAGTGATTGGCGCGGATAAGACACTGCGTACCTGCGCCAATGGAAAAGGGCACTTTTCAGGGATAATTTGCAGAAGGTGTCTTCAGGGAACATGAAGTACATACTCAGGGGAACATAATGCAAGTGTTTTTAGGCTATGTCACTGCTCACAGGTCCCGGAATGTATCCTCCAATGTACGAAAAAAGGGGTAACAGGGACGGTGACCAATGGTGACAAATTATTGTGTAACAGATGCCCCCTAAAGCATGAGGCCCGAGAGAGAGAGAGGGGTGAAATGCTTTACAAGAACACATATAGCTGTCGCCGAGAATCTGCATTGAGAGATACAATTGATAGCTCAAATACATGATGTACGTGGTATGGTCTCAGCCATCCATAAGAGAGTACATGATAATCTAGATTTGTAGTATGGACGCAGCCATCTGGTTAGGATCAATGAATTGACTCAGGTATGGTCGCAGCCATCCAGTGAATGAGTCATGTATCAAGAATCACGCCTGGATTACAACAGACACAATCCAGGGCCTTGCGCTCCATCTCGACCCGAACAGAAGTACAAGTTCAAGCATGTGAATATGTGAGCTGAAGTCGAACATGCATGAACATCGTCTAATTACCAGTCGATATTGGGAACTGTTAACAGACGCGAGAGGTACCACCAATAATGACAATGGCCCTCAAGGTACTATAGGTACAATCTACGGCGTGTGAATTAGTGATCTGAAGTCGAACACCCATAGAATCATTCGATCGAAGGCCAATGATGAAAACCTCACGTCGAACACGAAGAACCTGCCATTGAGGCATGCAGGGTCTAAGGCACCGGCAGGGAGTCTCTAGATCAGCTTCCTGGATAATGAGCTAAAGTCAACAGGAAGTGACCTTGATCAAAGGTGGGCCATAGTGTTTCCCACATCATCGACATGAGACATAGAGATAATGTTGTGAATTAAGATTGTATGAACTATCAAACGAAGGTTGTTTCTTTTCAGAGGTCAACTTCTCTTGAACATATTGGCGGCACGACAGTGGAATTGCAAGTATTTGACATCGATGGATCAGAGGTCATGATGACGAGGCAATTAGTAGATGAGAGGTCAAATAGGATTACCCAAACCCACGGAGGCAAGTGAAAAATGAGATGAGATATCCCCACCCCAACATGAAAGCAGAGAAGTGCCATGTTCAAGAGTGACATACTGTCGACACGACAATAATTATGGTTCCCAAAATTTTCTTTTCCCCCACCATTTCTGGCGAGTACCCCGGTTATTTTTGGATGACAAGCTTGATGGGGATAGCATATGCTTGAGGAGAGTCATTTTGATGGAATCTAATGTCATTAAGTTTTAACGAGTCTGACAAAGGAAGAACTCGGCGTCTTTTCTTGTTTAGAGAGTCTGAAAAGACAGCAGAAAAGAAGACTCCGGGAGGGTCCTTTTTCGTAAAGTTGTGTCTCTCGAGCTCGAAAAAGTATAAAATAATGCCCGAAAGAACTGCCCGACCATTACGATCGAGGAGTACTTTTCATAAATAGTGATTTCGACCTGAAAAAGTAAAAAAGCGATCAAAACCACGTCGTTTCGTAACCATTAACGAGATTGAAACGACAAAAACCAGGTAATCTTTTTATGTTTTAACGGTCGACAAAATAACTTAAAACGACCGCCCCTTAGTAATGTTTAACGAGCCAAGAGGAATAACTCGGCAATCTTTTCCTCTTTAAACGGTCAGAAAAGAGTTGAAAGTAGACCCCATTTTTATTCTCTTTAACGAGTCAAAAAGGGAAAAATACTCGGCAATCTTTTCATATTTTACGAGTCAGAAAAGAGCTTAAAGGTGACTCGTCTATGGGTTCATTTTTACAAAAGCTTGAACCATGGATAACTCTGCTTGGATTCATTTTCATGTTTACACAAGCTTGAAACAAAAAACTATGCTTGTTATAAGTTCGCATGCCCCCAACATAATGACGCAAAACGAGGTACATCCTAGAACAACACTCGCGCCAACTAAGGGGATTTGGGGATTTGGGGATTTACCTTAGACCCTGCATGCCTCAATGGTAGGTTCTTCGTGTTCGACGTGAGGTTTTCATCATTGGCCTCCGATTGAATGATTCTACGGGTGTTCGACTTCAGATCACTAATTCACACGCCGTAGATTGTACCTATAGTACCTTGAGGGCCATTGTCATTATTGGTGGTACCTCTCGTGTCTATTAACAGTTCCCAATATTGACTGGTAATCAGACGATGTTCATGCATGTTCAACTTCAGCTCACATATTCACATGCTTGAACTTGTACTTCTATTCGGGTCGAGATGGAGCGCAAGACCCTCGATTCTGTCTGTTGTAATCCATGCGTGATTCTTGATACATGACTCATTCACTGGATGGCTGCGACAATACCTGAGTCAATTCATTGATCCTAACCAGATGGCTGCGTCCATACTACGGATCTAGATTATCATGTACTCTCTTATGGATGGCTGAGACCATACCACGTACATCATGTATTTGAGCTATCAATTGTATCTCTCAATGTAGATTCTCGGCGGCAGCTATATATGTTCTTGTAAAGCATTTCACCCCTCTCTCTCTCTCGGGCCTCATGCTTTAGGGGGCATCTGTTACACAGTAATTTGTCACTGTTGGTCACCGTCCCTGTTACCCCTGTTTTCGTATATTGGAGGACACATTTCGGACCTGTGAGCAGTGACATAACCTAAAAACACTTGCATTATGTTCCCTTAAGTATGTACTTCATGTTCCCTGAAGACACCTTTTGCAAATTATCCCTGAAAAGTGCTCTTTTTTCATTGGCGCAGGTACACAGTGTCTTACCCGCGCCAATGACTCAGATCCTCAAAAGGGGGCGCGCCCATTGGCGCTCTGTCCTAGAGCAACACCCGCGCCAACTAAGTTTAGTAATGATTTTTTTTGGCAAACGCGCACCCATATGTTTTTTCCTTTCAGATCATGAAGTCTTTTGAGGGAAAAAATCCATCTGATAGAGGTCGAGAGTCATCATCTATCCTTGACATCTATCCTCAGTAGCTTTTCCGAGATAATGTCGATCCACAATGGGTGTCCTGGTGCATTGAATCTTCCTCCCTTCTCCATTTATAAAAGTCTGTCCTCATGCATTAGACAAGCTAGTTCTGGAGTTCTGGGAGTTCTGGAGTAATGCTAGTTGTGATTATGCTTGTCTGGAGTGATAGTAAGAGCCTTGAAGCATAGGGAGGTTATGCTGCCGGAATCCTGAGAGAGAGAAGGTCTATTGCAAGACATACATAGTTGTTCGCCCAGCCAGAGAAAGGACTCAGTGTCAGAACATTGGTTGTACCTTTCTCTGTTTTTGATTAATAGAGATAGATGACTACTGTTATGGTTCCATTCTCATTTGTATTGTAATGGTTAATGTGAATTACATCCTTTCTGACTAATGTATAGTTGCTTTTATTAGATTTCACGCTTGTGTTTGTTTTCTCTTTGCATGTGCAGGTGTCCACCCACGAGGATAGTGGAGGATTGTGGCCGACCAGAGAAAAGGAGTGAGAGCGGCATCTCTTCATCAAACAAATAGCGCTAGAATCCAAGTAGGTGTTCATTACCCACTTTTCAATTGCAACTAGGAACTTGTAGAGTAGCATTGATTGATTGTTGCTAGACCCATTTTGGGCTAGTGGGATCGCCTCTGTCCGCAGAGGGGATTTACCTGTTCAACAATTTGGTGACTCCACTGGGGAACTGCTATTTGGAGTTTGTCTTGCATGTTAGTTTTCTCTTGCTTGCCTGAGTTAATGAGCTTTCTGGGTTAGTTTTAAAATTGTTATTTGTTGTTTGATCCTTCTGAGCACTGTTGGCCCGACCCTGGTTTGTCTCGTTTATTTTTTGGGTCAGCAAACGCGATTGGCGTGTTTTTTCCTTTGACAGTCGCGCCAGTTGGCGCGTGTTGCACAACAGGAACTCGCACCAATTCCTGAATAGCGCAAGTTGCAGATTCACAGTCGTGCCAGCTCTGTGAATTTTGCCAGTTTGTTAGTTGAAAGCTCCTTAAACTCAAATTTTTGTTTTTCTATATCTTTTGCAGCTTCTGGAAGTGTGTTAGACCTTTTTGTGACTGGTTATTACTTTTATCCTTCAGTTGTTTGCTTATTTCCATTGATTTTGTATCCTAGCCCTAGAACACCTAGTGGATTTGCATGTCGAGCCTTCTGTGGGAAGTTGTGGTTTGATAATCTAGTCAACTTTTTGGTTGTTTTCCGCACTCATCTAGTGGTTGTGAAAGTTTGGTATTCTATGCTTCGAGTGATTCAATTCTAGCTTGTTTTGATTTTGCTTGACTTCATCTGAACTTAGATCACATGGTTCATTGAAAGTCTTTTTGTTTTTCCTTGCTTTGACAGGTCATCTTGATTTGCACTGGATTGTAGATTACATTAAAATCATCTTATGTTTGAGAATTCTCTTGCATAGATCACACTTGCATAATTAGAATTCTCATTTGTGCATAGATTACGTTTGCACACTTTTCAAGTGAATTGTGCATAAATTACAATTGCATTCCTCCTTTGAATTCCTTTTTGTCTTGTTGAGCATAGATCACATAGCTCATGAACCTTAGCTTTTCCTTTGATTTGGAAAACTACTTTGGTATATTGGGGACTTTGTTGTCTTTTCATCGAGTGATTTTATTCCTTTTGCTCGGTGTAGCTGTCTCTCAAAATCATTTTAAGCATTTTGTGCCATTGGAAAGAAAATCAAACTAGTATCCTTTGCATTTAATAGTTAAAAGGAAAAGAACATTTGGTTGATTTGTGTTTTCAAAAGAAAAGTTTCGTTTCCTTACCATTAGTTGCATTAGGTTGTTTGATTGCTTGAGTTCGTTTTGTTTGATTGAAAAATTCCTAACCTTCTCATAGTTAGAATTCATCGAACGAAATGATGTTCTTTGGCATGTAGTTTGGATCTAACTAATTCTGAGAGATCATATGGTAGGACCTGAAATCAAAACTTAATTCAAGATCAACCGTAAAATAAACCAAATTTATCTAAAAACGCATTGGAACTTAACACAAATATCTAGAGTTCTAGGCTAGAGACGTGCTCCGGCGTCGTTAAACCTAGTCACTCTTGTTTTCGTATTAAGGTTGGGTGATTCCTCCTAGTGTGATTCAATTGTGCACAGATTTGGGCTCCAACGTACCGTCGCGTATATATGGGGAGACTCCACTAGGTTTGCATCCTTTATCCATAGGAAGTCAAGTCTGCCGCCTTGTGAACCATAACGCACCGAACACAGCATTCAGGAAGATTGACTGCAGTACGGAAAGTCCTTGGTTCTCATATGATTGCCAAGGTGTATAAGTAGTTTTACGGATTGCTTGGTAAACCCTTTGCTTAGAATCTCCAGAGCAGTCACTTTTGATCCTTTTCGGACTCCCTAAAAGAAAAGGTGTAAGTGAGTGTCTTGTCACTTCATGCTCATTAAACATTTGAAGGAGACTAGAGTCATATTTTCGTCCTTTTCTCGACTCTCGAAATATGAAAAGGTCAAGTTTAGTTCCTGTGTCGTAAAAATTTATTCGGCCGCGATAACATTACCTGGTTAGATCTTGTGTGCGTTTAGTTTTGAGTAAGGTTTTTATCGTTAGCTTGCTTAGGGTCTTTGTTTGATAATCCTGGTGGATCCATCAACTTCGTCTCCTGTCCCAAGTGACCAAGGGTCTCCATCTTCTGTTGCCCCTGAAACACCGGTTTGTGACGCTCTTCCCATTGTTCCTAGCATCCAACCGTTGAATTCTCGAGCCCCAAAGGACGATTTCTACGAATTCTCTTGGAACCCTGTTTGGGAGCCCTCTGAAGAGGATTTTCCCACCACTCCTGTCGGTGTCCCATCTTAGATGGCTTCTTCCGATATGGGCGACACTTCTCCTGTGTCGAGTGGGCCGTCCGTCATGTCGAGTATAGATACTCCCATTTCGGCGACAACCCCCATCATCTCTACGCCCTACACCGTTACACCTTTGGGTATCACGGTGCCGGCGTGCTATAGATCCTTGAGGGATGCTATGAACTCTGCAGCTTCCTCTTCTGTTTGGGATCAAAACATCGTCCCTACCATAGGACCGTTTGTTTCCCAAGTCCACCACACTGCTGTTACAACAGTCCCAACCAACCCGACCGTTTGTGTCGCGGCGTCAACTCCATTTGTTAGTGCTGTCACAGCATCATCTGCTGTCACTTCTGTTGCAGACCCGTCTCGAGGTCCAACGCAAAGTGGTCAATCGACACATGCTACTAGAGTTGTGCACCCCGCAGGTGGTGCTCCTCCTGCTCCCGATCATATGACGGCAGAGGAGGCATATTTTCATTACTTGCGTAATGTCCAGAGCCCAGATGGGCAAGGCCCGTATTATGATCCTGAGAATCATTACTTGTTTACCTCCTTGCCTGAAGTGCCTTATGATGAGGTTTCCGTTCTGTTGAACGTGGCTTGGGGTACCATCGGGTATGGTGGTGGCCAGTACCATCAGGGACAAGGACAGCAAGGACCACCCTACCAGGGTCAACAGCCCTACTCGTAGCCTAACCATGGGTAGCAGTATGCTGGCCAAAATTACCTAGGTCAACAGGGAGGCACACAAGGACAACCCAATCAGGGACAACCTTTGGTCTCTAGTGGTCCAACTTTTACATATCTTGGGCAACCTTCTAGAAACCCGGGACAACCCAATGCTCAACAAGGTCAACCCGGTACCCAGCAAGGCTACCCATCGGGACAACCTTATGGGAACCAGGGACAACCTTATGGACAGCAAGGTCAACCCGGAAACCAGCAAGGCAACCCTTCTGGGCAAAGGGGCCAGCCTTACGTGCAGCAAGGCCAGCGTACCTCTCAACAACCATCTGGTCAACAAGGACAATCCTCAGTTGCGCAAGGGTAGCCCCTCACTTAGCAAGCTCGACCTTCTGGGCGAACGGGGCCGTCTCAGATCCGACCAGGACAACCTTCTAGCCAGACGGCTCAGCATGCAGGCGGGTACCAATCCTGACCTCCTCTTTTGGGTGGGTATCAATCCCAACATCCTCTTTCAGGTGGGTATCAATCCCAGCCTTCGTATTCAGGTGGGTACCAATCCCAACCTCCTTACTCGGGCGGGTACCAATCCCAACCTCCATACTCGGGCGGGTATTAATCCCAGCCTCTGTACTCGGGCGGGTATCAATCCCAGCCTCCGTACTCGGTCGGGTATCAATCCCAGCCTCCGTATTCAGGCGGGTATCAATCCTAGCCTCCTTAATCAGGCGGGTATCAATTCCAGCCTCCTTATTCAGGTGGGTATCAGGCCCAGCCTCCTTATTCGGGTGGGTACCAATCCCAACCCCCACATTCAGGTGGGTATCAATCCCAATGTGGTCATCAAATGCCGCCTGGTTCTTAGGCTCAGTACGGATACCAGCAACCCCAGGGGAAAAATCAATATACCCTGTACCAAAATTACCAACAGCCGCAGGGTAATCCCTATCAAAATTATCAACAACCTGCTGGCCAGTATGGTAACCAATGGGGCGCTGGGGGGCAGAATCAACAACCCGGTTTTGGAAATAACCCCTATGGTCAAAATCCTTCTGGACAAGGCCCATTTGGACCTGGCCCATCGGGACAAGGGAAATGGGGGAAACTAGGAATTGGATGGAATTCTGGTTCTACTTCGTATCCGGGACAAATGTCTTTTAATCTGTAGCTACCATTTATAGCGACGTTGGAACTGCCCGATGTGTCGAAGTTAATGAATGATCCCATTATGCACAATCCACAGTGGCCACCAGTTCCAACTAATATACCTAGTGACTGTCCCAAATTTGATGGGAAGGCCGGGGAGGACCCTCAAGCTCATGTGATGACGTATCACTTATGGTGTTCATCAAATTCATAGCTCGATGATTCGATTTGGCTTCGCCTCTTTCAGAGGACCCTCACTGGTTCGGTAGCTAAATGGTATATTGAATTGACCCATGCGTCATTTCAAGATTTTAATTCGTTGGCCATGGCATTTTTGACTCATTTTCAGTTACCCATTCGGCATAAGACAGTGACTCACCTCCTTACGTCTCTTAAGCAGGATACAGCTACACATATCTCCGATCATATCCATGAATGGAGAAGGCGTCGCAGGTTGATCAAGTTCTGGATTCCTGATCAACTCCTCACCGACTGGTTTACGACTTCCTTTGTCCCCAAGATTGCGCGGGACATTGCCATGGGAGCCTGTGTAACTGAAGAGCAAGCGATCGTGTGCACTCAGTACCTAGACTTAGTTTATTCTCAGTCTGGTACTTTGTATGAGTACTTGCCGGATGCCCCCAGGCCCGGTACACCCAAGGCTCCACCCAAGCCATCTGTTGATGGAGTCATTGGCTCTGTAAACCAGGCCCCTAAAAAATCATCGAATCCTGGGAAGCAAAAGTCAAATGCATCCAACGAAAACACTTCCCAGGGTGTTGTAAATTCTGGTAACACTTCCGAGGTCAATGCTGTTCAGTCCACCACGGCGGGCAAGACCTCGAAAGGAAAGAAAAAGGAAAAGGGGAAAGGGAAAAATAAATCCGAGCAACCCAAACAGGAATCCTCTAAACCTCCAGCCGAGGAAGGATCCAAACGCAAACCCAAGTATCCTTGCCTCATTTGTGAGGAGGATCACTACACTAAGGACTGCCCTAGGCAGTCCGAAGTTAGTTGTTTTTTGAAAGGTGCTCCTGGGGTCCCTGCGGTTCTGAAAGAACCCTTTCCCTCTCAGCAAACTCAGATGGTGGCTGACCCCTCTCATTCTCCCTTCGGTTCCCAGGTCTTCATGGCTGGAACTATTCCTGTTCATATAACAACTCGAGCAAAGGAGTATCCGTCGTCTGTCGGGAAGGAGCCAGAGGTTCCCTCAAGTGCTCCTTCGTCCAGCTCTAGTCCCCTCCATATAGAGAGACCGAGTACTGAGATGACAATCTGACCCCCTCCCAAAGGGGTACTCAGAAGGTCTTCTTATAATCTGAATGCTCGTGCTGCCCAGCACTATAGCATCATAGAGGACTTAGCGCAGGCTCCGTCGGCTATGTCCACCTTAGAGGTCCTTCAGAGTTGCCCCCCCCAGAGGAAGTCCCTGCTATCGACCATCAGTGGCATCGACCCAGCAGACTCGGATTTGATTACCTTCGACCTCGAGAGCCATGTTCCTCGACTGCCTCATCAGATCGCTTTCCTCATTCAAGTCGTCATCAATTCTAAAACGAGCCATCGTACAGTCATTGATGAGGGCGCATCAACTTGCATTATGTCTATTGCATGTTGGAAAGCCATCGGGTCTCCGACGCTGAGTCAGTCCCCAACGACCTTGGAAGCATTCGACGGGAGAGAATCTCGACCTTATGGTATTCTTCAACGGCTACCAATTACCTTAGAAGGGAAGACTGTGGAAGTAGAAGTTGAGGTTGTGGACGCAAATCTCACATATAACCTCCTTCTGGGCCGGAGTTGGACGTATGCTATGTGTGCTGTGGCTTCATCCCTCTTTCATGTCATTCGTTTCCCCCATCAAGGGAAAATTGTCATGGTCGACCAGTTCTCTTTCTTCACTTCCTCTTCTGAGGGAAACGTACCATTCGTTGAGCATACCTCCGTTCCGTTTGAGAGTGTGGGAGCCGGGCTCTTCAAAGAACCCGCCATTATGGGCGTTTTCTCCCTCCCACCTCCCAACCTCGCCTCGATCTCCATGATCTCGGTTCGTTCTGATCCTTGGATCCTTCCTTCCATCGACCAGATAGAACCTTGGGGTGAGGAGATGCCGTTGAGTCCAGCCGAGCTCAACTACATCGAAATTTTTGCTGCATCGGCCTCTAATGATCAACCCACTGTCACGAGTGGGGCTCTTGACTCAGATGATTTTCCCCCTTGGTTAGGAGAATACACCTCCTCGGATCCATTGAAGGAAATATTTCCTTCCGATGAGGCTATCATAGAGACTCTGTCTCTGGACGAACGTCCGTGGTTTCCTCTTCACCACCATTCTTCCTTTCTCCCTACCTTTCGGGAAACACTGCTTTGTCTTGAGCGGTTTGCTCCATGTCTCCCTTCTCAACCCCTTCAG